>JAFIDM010008419.1:2296364-2310572 GCA_023159025.1 Thereuonema tuberculata | reverse complement strand
TTCATTTGTCCAGATTAATGATGAACCTGGTTGTGTCATCAAAGATGCTGAATTGTTTCAGAAAACCTATGATTCCTTCTTACACTTTGGGGGTAGAGTTCATTGGGATTGGTGAATAAGGGTTATCATCCTCTAGTAGTTGGTTCAACCTGTAGCGGGCGGAAAAAAAAATCCTTTTTAACGCTACGAGGAATGAAAAAAATCAATTAACGCTGGGGGGGGGGGGGGGGAGATACACATGCTAAAATATACAACAGAGCCAAGTTAAGTTAATAGCGCAGTGGAAGAGTAATTAAACTTAACTTTAAAAGAAAAGAAACTCACAAATCCAAATACCAAAGGAAACATTTATTTAAACAAACTTAATTTTCCAATTTTAAACCACTTTAAGGTTTAAAAGTAAAGATCTTACTTAACAAATTCAAAACAATAAGATGTGTAAAGAATAGTATTAATTTCTAAAATTACATTCACAACTAAATATCTAATTGGCATATCTACTTCCTTAGATATATTAAAGGAAAAATAACCTTTAAATTCACTATTTTATACATAAAGTAATAACCTACTTGCACAAAAAAATTTACAGTTTTAACATAACAATAAAGAAATAGCTAGACGCTGCACAGTGGAGAAATAGGCCTCCACAGCTATTGTTTGTATTGAAAAAATAAATTTCAATTTATTATAAAAAAAGATTTATTTCGCCATGAACGATAAAACATGTATGCAAAAAAACAAGATAACATGTAGTCATAATTCATATAAAAACTGCAGGGACATAATTGAAAATGTTTGCTTATACTGTAATATAAATGAAGGCTTATAATAACTTAATAAAGTATGTGATATAAAACAATAATAAAAACATTCTAATAAACCATGTAATAATTAAATTTAGCTTAAAAATTCAGTGGCCTCTATTCGGAATCGTTGCCATCAGTTTCACTGTTATCGTCTTCATCCTTTGAACGTCTTACGCATCCGCTCTTATCAGCATCATTATTGTAATCATCATCATTGTCGTCTTCATCGTCGTCCTCACTTTCATCATCATAATTTACTGGTGAATTCTCTCCCGAATTATCTAAGTTTGGTGCTCCTGGCAGTAAAAGTTTTACAATTTCATTACTGAATGGCTTGCTTCTTTTCTTCGGCATTTTTCTTGTGCAACTCAAAAAGGGGTCTGAACTCAGAAACAGCCTATTTATAATGTCCCTGTTACACTTTTCTCTCAAAAACTCTCTAGAGAACCTTAATCTGTATTGCCAAAAATGTTTGTTTCTCGCTTCAGCTGCTTCTTCCGATAGCTGATCAATAGGCAATATAGCATTTCTTATTACACTTGAACCGTGAATCAAAATTTTATGCAGGGTGGGGGTCATGGGGTGCCATCCCTACAGTTCAATGTAGAATTTTGCTGTAGCTGAAGCAAAAACTTGAAACTTCTCGGGGTCTATTTGATGGCTGCTTGAGATAGCCTCCAAAATAATTTTGCAGTTTCTTAATAGACGCACATCTAATCCTGTTATACCAGCAGCGTTTCTGGGTCAGAAAAAAAGCGCCTTGACGTGTTACCGTCATTCGTGTTACCAAAGCCCTGCTTTGGGATGTCTCCCAGAAGGCCCATTTCCTCTTTAAATCTATCTTGTATTTCTTTTTTAAAATTTTTTACTTTATCCTTTTCTTTTTGAGTTTTAGCATGCCATTTTTTGATAGGAATTTTATATGCTAAATGCAGCAATGATTCAAAAAATTTAATTCTTGCATGTAAAATTGAAAGACCAAATTAAAAATAATTAATCTTTTCTTGTTGAACTGCATCCAATTTATTGAAATCTTTCGATGTCTTCATGCAAATGTAACACTTCATTGTTGATGATGTGCCAGTCACTGCATTACAGACTTTCCCGTCAACCATAGTCTGTATTAGTACATGTTTAATTTTTATTATTACATCGTCATCATCATTTGTAATTTCCATTATAACAAGATTTTCTATTTTATTTTCAATGTACTGCATTTCTTCATTTATTCGTTACGTTGTTTCTTTGGTAAAAAGGATACGTATTGGCCGACAGAACCTAGTAGATGATGGTGTTGGATTTTGCCAAGCAATTTTCTTTTGGTTGTTCATGACAGAGTTACATGAAAGCTGCAATGGCACGAAAGAACTTTGAAAAACATTACTATCATTCTCACCACTATCCAGAAATTTTTGCTTGAATTGTGTCTGTTAAGACCCGTCACGCCCCCACTTAGAAACTAACATTAATTTATTTTTTTTTGTCCATTGACAGCCTCTCAATAACATCATTTAAGTATTTGTACAGTCTTGAGGCTGTATGATCTAGAATATCTTGCAAATTTACCTCAACGCTAGTCTCTGTGACAGAAATGGAATCCTCTTTTGGGTAGCATTCATTTTAGCTCTTTTTATGAAGGAATATGACGGGTAGTATATTCTTATTAGCAGCTTGAATTACTTCGTACTGTTTTCTGATAAGATCTGCCTCTACAAATATTGCTAGCACTTCAGATGGAGTATGTTTTTTGACTGTATTATTTTCTGCAGAAGACAGTTTTTTGTTTTTTTTTTAATTTTTTAGCTCTTATAGGGGTTTCTGTAATTTTTTTTATCATTTCAGCTGCGTTGCGGTTACCTGCAGATCACTGGCTCATACTTGCTGCATATGTTAATTCTTCTGAAGAAGCCTGGTTTCTTAATTCTTCAGTTTTTCTTCTCTTTGTCCGGTCACTGCAATCACTAAATAATTTTTGAGGGCGACCAGGAATTGAACAAGTATAATTTTTTACTTTTATAGACGAATTAAGCCACGTTGAATTTTGCTTCAGAAATCGTTCCTCAATATTACAAGCTGCTGCAGACCATTTCTTCTTAAAATCAGACTTGAAATATCGGAGTGCACGGCTGAGTGAAACTCTTTCATTATCTGGACAATTTATACTGTTTGCAAGTTTATTTTCCATGTACAATAACTTTTCTTCTATCTTCCTAGTAGAACATTCTTTCACAAATTCGTACAGTGACATTCTAGTAACTTCTGTCTCCACTTCAAAAATCTGAAAAAAAAAAACAAACAATAATATTATTATTATAAATTGTCACTGATGTTAAAACTAATTTATTAAAAATTTTTGTAGTTTACATTTCAAAATGCGATGTATTCCTTTCATGCTTCCCCTGAAATTCCCTCACGCCTCAACGGGAGGGGGGGTATCCCCCAGGTTCTGAACCCCTAATCTACAGTACGTTTGTAGGTAAATAATGACACTGAAGTCAATTCTTTCAGATTGACCTAATTTCCACACTAACCGATCAATTGATAGTACTGTGCGCTACAAAACCCATTTTCGTTTTAGACAATATAGTTATTTTCCAGGTTGGTTTACTCAAAATTCTGGGTACATGTGGAAAATGTTTTTCATGGAATAATTAACTAATAATCCAAGGATAATGTCAATACAAATACAATGGGCCGACAAGCTTTCAAAAACCTTTCCGAAATTCAAAGTATGTTTAAAAAACTGCCAAATTCATTACTTAATATATTTATTTATTTTTGTAATTTTGATTTTATAAAATATTCTAAAGCTAATAATTTTAAATAAAATTACGTACCTTTTAATCCCTCTCTGCAAAATTTGAAGTCAGTTGCACAATATATAGTGTCAATAATATTCATTAAACATTTATACTGAGACCAATAAAAAACAACAAGCTGCTCGCTTCAATGTTCTATCGTGACTAATTAAAAATCACGTAGCATTGACAACAGATGCTTCATCCATCTGAAACTACAATGACGTGATGCAGTAGGCTTCTACCTACTGAAATGTGCCATTTTGGCCGATGATCTGGCAATTTTTTTTTAAGACTTTTGCCCAGTTAAATCATGCAAATGCTCCACTGTGCACCAATTCAATCCTAATTACAATCGTCAAGATAATATTTATCTGAACATTTAACATTAAAAAAACAAAACAATTTAAACCAACATTTAATATACCTCAAAAATATTATACGTTACGTGAACTTCTTAAACTGCATATTACTGCTGCAAGATAAATTAATTTAAAGAATAATCCATTCTTCGATTCCCTAGGATAGGAATAAATAATTAAAATAATGTTAGTGTTACATTATTCAAAGTTCTCCAAAGTGGAATGGAACAGTTCCCATTTGTAAAATGGCCGACCTGATCCGGAGTTTCTGAACGTTGCGTAGATAACCGAACTCCATGAGTCCCAGGTTCTCCTAAGTGAAATGAAACAGTCCCCATTTGTAAAATGGCCTACCTGATCCGGAGTTTCTGAACGTTGTGTAGATAACCAAGCTCCACGGGTCCAAGGTTCTCCTAAGTGAAATGGAACAGACCCCATTTGTAAAATGGCCGACCTGATCCGGAGTTTCTGAACGTTGCGTAGATAACCAAGCTCCACTGGTCCATGGTTCTCCTAAGTGAAATGGAACAGACCCCATTTGTAAAATGGCCGACCTGATCCGGAGATTCTGTCAGGAACTCCCGTTTGGTTCGATGGTGATTTATCCAATTTAAGTTAAAACCCATTTTGAGATTTAAATAAATTAAAAGTTAAATTAGCATTACTATATAGATTTACTAAGACATTGCCCGAATCAATTATTTCCAATCTGCAAATCAGTCTGTCTGTCAAATAGGCCTACCAATCATGAGAGTCCAAATGTGGTGAAAAATCCAGGTAAACAAGTAGCAGTGCAGAAGTAGATCTTATTTAGTAATAAAAAAGAAAAAACTGAAAAATAAAACCAGATGAAAAACAAAAAAAAAAACATTCCTCTGTCCATGACACGGAATTAAATAGGCATTTTTTACAGTAGAAACTCACGTTGGAGCGTGCCAACAAAATAATCAATTCCATAACAATCCCGTGTAATCATTTTTCATAGCTATTCCTCCAACAATCTCACTGCCGAAGAAAAAGTCTCAGAAACGAGACTTTTTTAGTGTCGTTTCAGGCTTCCCTTACTCAGCCTAAAAAAAAAAAACATACCTCATATGTTTTTTTTTTCTTTTTTATAAAGAATAAAAAGTGATTACCAGCTATCGAGATCTATCATAGACTTATATTTCCCAGGGAATGATTTAAAGATAAATTGACTATCACACCCAATCAATCAGTGAAGGAATTAAATTAATCCTATCTATGACCTATGGTACAGTTCGTGATATTATCTTAAAGAAATTCTATAGCATTTGATACATTGAAGGCACCTATCAACTAAAGAAAAATTAACTTTCCCCATGGGACTTATAACCATGAAACTTGTACTCGATTATTCTTTAAGCTGTATGACTTCTCGAATCTTAAACCATTTATCAGAAGTTGGCTTTCTACCAGTTGGTGATACTCTAAAAGACGGAATTTACAACAAACCGTAAAGCTATTACTTTGACTAATAAACCTTCTATTTTGTTTTCCTTTCTGAGAGGAGTAACTTAGGAGATATATGGTTAGCTTTTATAAACATTTCATTACTTTTCCAGTTGAATTTGGGCCCTGAACTCAACTCCAATCGGTCTCTATATGAGAACTAAACCTTTCTAATCTTAATTAACCATAATGCAAATGCTAAAGAAGATTATCTCCTTAAACAAACATCTAATTATCTTAACCAAATTCAACTATCCACAAAATTATACTTCGTTAGAATAGCCTCCTCTCTTCCTCCATACTCATGGTAATAATTAAACCTTATAAACTACTATATCATAAAAAATAATGTTTATTTGGATTTGTGAGATTTAAAAATAACCACGCTCTGCTACCAATTTGTAGAAAAAAAAACCCTTTTAACACTACGAGGAATGAAAATAATCAGTAAACACTGGGGGGGGGGGGATAAAACGTGGTAAAATATACAACAGAGCCAAGTTAAGTTAATAGCGCAGTGGAAGAGTAATAAAACTTAACTTTAAAAGAAAAGAAACTCACAAATCCAAATACATAAAGGAAACATTTATTTAAACAAACTTAATTTTCCAATTTTAAACCACTGTAAGGTTTAAAAGTAAAGATCTTACTTAACAAATTCAAAACAATAAGATCTGTAAAGAATAGTATTAATTTCTAAAATTACATTTACAACTAAATATCTAATTGGCATATCTACTTCCTTAGATATATTAAAGGAAAAATAACCTTTAAATTCCCTATTTTATACATAAAGTAATAACCTACTTAAAATTATTCATCATGTGTATTTCCATATAAAAGTAAAAATAGCCCATATGCACACAAGGAATCCAACAAAAAAAGCTTAAAAAGAACATGTTTCGGGATAATCTCCCATCATCAGATTACAATATAAAAATACAATAATAGCAATATAGAATTTATACTAATAATGACAACATTTCATCTCATTTAATGTCATATTTAAGTGCATTAAGAATAGAAACCTCAGTATTATAACAAGGAATAGACTTGGACTTAATAAAAAGCGATTCATGAAATATTCTGAGTTAATCGTCCTTCTCAATGGCATAAACAATTGGATTGTCTGTTAATATATGGTGTCCAGTTGCCTTATGATGATTATTAGTAAGATATTGCTTATTATTACTATCGATGGCCCTTCTATGTTCATTCATTCAGAGACTAACCCTTCTTTTGGTCTCTCCTATGTACCTGCATGTTTTAGCACCTCCTTCACATTCTATTCAATGAACTGCCGCCATCTTGTCTTTAATATTAATAGCTACTTTATGGAACATAAGATGCTGCCATGTGTGTTTTTGGATTTGTGTGCCAACTTTATATTGAAATTTCTTAACAACGGAGTCAATTTTGTAGTTAAATTCTCTTCGAAAGGAATGGAAACATATCTTGTATTAACGTTGCCTCCAACCCTTTGGTTCCTTCTTCGGATCTTATTAATATATTTATTAATAAAATGCATGGGGTAGCCATTACCTGAGAAAATATACCTAATATTTTGTAATTCATTTATTAAGAGTATTTCTTTACTACAAATTTTGATCGCTCTTTTTATAGCTATGCATAAAGAGTTAACTTTGTATTTAATAGGTCCAGATGCACAAAAATATAATTTAATGTTAGCATTTGTCTCTTTTCTATAAACAGTAGAATCAAACTGCATGTTATCTCTGATTACCATGACGTCTAGGAATGGGGTCTTTCCTTCAATTTCAAATTCTATGGTGAACTGTATATCCTGGTGTATACCATTAAAAACATCCAAGACTTGGTTAATGTTGTGTTTATTGATAATGATGAACGTATCATCAATGTATCGGCACATTAATGATACATTATTAGTGACACTGTCAACTCCCCAAATTTGCTGCTCTTGAATAAGGGTTGTCATCCTCTAGTAGTTGGTTCAACCTTTGATGATAGAATGCTCGTGGGAGGATGACTATCTGGCTTCATTTGTCCAGATTTATGATGATCCTGGTTGTGTCATCAAAGATGCTGAATTGTTTCAGAAAACCTACGATTCCTTCCTACACCTTAGGGGTGGGGTTCATTGGGATTGGCGAATAAGGGTTGTCATCCTCTAGTAGTTGGTTCAACCTTTGATGATAAGACTGCTCGTGGGAGGATGACTATCTGACTTCATTTGTCCAGATTAATGATGAACCTGATTGTGTCATCAAAGATGCTAAATTGTTTCAGAAAACCTATGATTCCTTCCTACACCTTAGGGGTGGGGTTCATTGGGATTGGTGAATAAGGGTTGTCATCCTCTAGTAGTTGGTTCAACCTTTGATGATAGAATGCTCGTGGGAGGATGACTATCTGGCTTCATTTGTCCAGATTAATGATGATCCTGGTTGTGTCATCAAAGATGCTGAATTGTTTCAGAAAACCTACGATTCCTTCCTACACCTTAGGGGTGGGGTTCATTGGGATTGGCGAATAAGGGTTGTCATCCTCTAGTAGTTGGTTCAACCTTCGATGATAAGACTGCTCGTGGGAGGATGACTATCTGACTTCATTTGTCCAGATTAATGATGAACCTGGTTGTGTCATCAAAGATGCTAAATTGTTTCAGAAAACCTACGATTCCTTCCTACACCTTAGGGGTGGGGTTCATTGGGATTGGTGAATAAGGGTTGTCATCCTCTAGTAGTTGGTTCAACCTTTGATGATAGACTGCTCGTGGGAGGATGAATATCTGGATTCCTTTATCCAGATTAATGATAAAGGCTTTATCCTGGATTTTTCTTTTCATGGATTTGATGAATAAGTGGTCTTCTAGTGGTTTCTGGTAAAGGTCGCCTTTTCTAATCATCCATTTTCTTCATGGTGTCTTTAACGATTTGGAGAGACTGGTTCCTGATATGGTTTTTGGTTCTTCTGGAACTTTGGAAAGGGCATTTTCCACAGAGGCAATTAAATTTGTATGGAAGATAGTGTGGGTGTACTGCTTGGATCTATTGGTAATAAGCCAGGTTTCCTCTGGGGTAAGCGTGATATCTGTGAAGTTGATAAAAAAAGGTTGGTCTGTAGAATCAGATTGATAGTGTGGTTTCAGTTTTCTCAATTTGCCAATCTTAGTTTCAATCCTATCTAAAGTATTGATAAATCCCTGAAACTGTCCAGCATCAAGTCTCACTCCTCCTTCAGAACCTAACTATTCACTGTCTTTCTTGTGTTATGTAAACAATGCTGATTACTCAAGTAAGCTATTACACTATTGAAAATTATGGAACTGCCTTTAGAATTAAATAAGATATTCATACCTCACTGAACTAAACTTCGATTTAACTTTGTAACATAGAGTATCCATTTTACTGGTATTTTCTGAAAATACTCTTCTTCATTTTTGCATTTTAAAAGGAAAAAAAAAAAAAAACAATTGCCTTTACCTATAGCTTTAAGTGTTTGCCCATCTGCTATTTGTACTAATTCATCAACTGGCTGAAACTCTGTAAAAAAAACTGATAATTGTTTGTCATATGGCAAAACTGATCGATGTTTTGGACTGCTTCTAATCTGGGTGTCATCATCTCAATCCGCTTCTCCAACTGAGTCACCTGTATCTTTAGTTGCTCCATCTCAATGCTCACCTGTGTCTTCTCAAATTCTGCTTTGTCTACCTGTATCTTTAGTTGCTCCATCTCAATCTTCACCTGTGTCTTCTCAAATTCTGCTTTGCCTGCCTGTATCCTCTGGCTCTCCACTTCCTTCTGCAGCTTCATTTCCTTGTAGATGAACTCTTTCTTTTCGGATTCAAGCCCTTGCATTTCTCTCTTCAGTTGTTCGATGCGTTCTTGAGGAGATGCAGTGAAGACCGACCGTCTCTTGCACTTCTACGATTCCTCAGCGAGTTGTTGACTCCAAAACGTATCCTGTCCATCGTGAGCACTGTATTTCTTCTCCATATTGCAAAGATCCAACTCCTTGACGAGTAGTCTCTGCATAGCCTTTTTGGTAAATCCGGAGAAAGTTGTGCCTTTGCCGAGGAAACATGCGATTAACATACAAGGTATTCACGAATTACCAGCAAGATGAGAAAGATTCATAGTAGCTTTGAAACATATGTTACATTTATTTCCTTCATTTAATGATATATTAACCTTTTCAAATATACCTTTCTGGCGATCAGATAACAATCTCTTTAAATGACTTGGTTTGTTGCAATAAAAACATTTCTCTTAGGCTTAATGTTATTATGGTGAACTTTACTGCCATTGCCTTAACATTTCTATCTATCATTTGCGATTCACACCTACTCCTAGCTTCGTCGATCATTTATCCTTCAACAAGTTCAATTGGTAAACTGCTAAGTAGTAATATAACCATCATATTATCAGCCATTTCACCCACTTAATGCAATGCATTAATCAACGGTTGTTAGCATTCCATTTATGTGTTCTGCCATTTCCCAATCATTTAAGAAATGTTTCCTATAAAGTTTTTTAAAAGACACATCTTTGTGGACAGCATTAATTTTTCATGATATTCTTGAAGAAAATTCCAGGCTTCTTTTGCTGAATTTGTCTTCCATATATAAAGCAGTGATTGTCTTCAACAAGTAAAGCCTATTGTAGCTCTGGCTTTCGTATCCTTGTTTCGCCAAGCTTCTGTAATAATTTCTGACTAAGGTTGATGTATCCATGTCCCATAAATCGTCCTTAAATAAGTAGCATATCAACTTTAAACTTCCAAACTTGATAGTTATCGTTGTTTAGCTTCTGAATTGAAAACTAGTTCTGTCAGCCATGTTTAATGTCAACTATTCAAAATATTTCTCCTCATTCTTCTAGAATTATGTGCCCATAACCTGTTAGAAGAGTGTTTGTGGCAGTGGAATTATAGAGGAGAACATATTTACAAAATAGATATTTAATTTACGGCTATTACAAGGAAGAAGCCAGTTTGGTTTCCATCAGGGAAGCACACACAACAACATCATATAATGCTATCTGGGGCTTCACATTCAAGTTATAGTTAGAGTGATTAAGCAGTGCTAACCAACAAATACTCCCACAGTTAACTAAATCATATCCCTGGATCACTGTTTTGCCACTCACCATCCACTAATGTTTCATTGCAGTCTATTAAATCTGCATATTAATTAAAGAAATAATCATACACACAAAAAAGAACATATATTAAAACACCTTCATAACATATTGCGGGATTCAGGTACGTACCTCTTCATCAGATAACACAAAAGAATAAATAGAAATCAACAAGTTTTTTGAATTACAATTCAACCGAAATTTTGAACAAATCAATAAACACAATTATGCCATAATCATTAACATAATATAACAATCATTGAACTTCATACTGCAATGCGTTATTAATGGACACTTCTGTATTGTAACATTTTTTTGTCTTAATAAGTAAAGATTCATAAAATTTTCTAAGATAATGGTCTAACAGAGTACCATAAATAACCAGTTTCCCAAGTATTAAATTGTGGCCAGTCTCTTTGTGGTGAAGAGCTGTGATATATTGCATATTGCCTTGCTTAATATCCGCTATTCAGATCTTTACCTTTCTTTTTGTCTCTCTAATATACTGGCCTTTATCACCCCCTTGTTCACACTTAATACCATAACCCACCCCTGCTTTATTCAATACATCATATACACAATCAGCATTCTTCTTCTTGCCACTTAAAATACTTCTAATTGTATTATTGGCCACTTTAATATCCACATTAGCCAAAATTGGAATTAATTTAGTTTGTAATCTTTCATTAAATGGAGGACTGATATATTTAAAAACTTTCCTTTTTAATTTAATTACCTTGCACACACCCCTTTACATTCTTCCTTTTTCTTTACCACTCTAAAAACAATCCTTTCCACAAAATCTAACGGATAGTTATTTTGCACAAAAATGTTTTCAATTCTATTAATTTCTTCAGCCAACAATCTCATATTAGAACATATTCTAATAGCCCTGGTAATGGCCATATTGATAGCATTACTCTTACATGAAACCAGGGCAGCCGAATTAAAATTTAAGGTAATATCCGCATACATCGCTTTCCTGTAAACAGTAGTGGTAAAATTACTCTGATCCCTCATGATATATCTAAATACGGAAGCCTTTTCTTGACTTCCTTTTCCATCGTAAAACTAATATCATTGTGTATTGAATTGAAAGTAGATAAGACCTCTTCTATATCATGATCAGCAACAAGAACGAAAACATCATCTATATAACGACACAAAGAACCAACACTTCTGTGTATAACCTGTTAATTCTGAACCTGCTCCTCTATAAATTTCATTGTATATTTAGCTAAGATTGCTGACGAAGGTAAACCCATGAACAAATCAACATTTTGCTGATAAACCTTTCTATTAAACGAGAACCATTGCAAACTGAATAAAACCCTAACCAATTTCAAAACCCTGTTTATATCAATGCCATGTCTTCTTGCATGTCCCTCTCCATCTTGCTTCTCATTATAAGAGTAATTATTAGCATTTTCTATAAACGACATAGAAAGAGAAGTAGACAAATTCCTCCAAATCAAATGAAACCATTATTCTTTTCTCATCACACTTTTGCTGCTTCAATTTATTTAAGAATTCCAAACTATTACCAATACTCAATCTTGATCGATAATTCATCTTCTTTACTTCATCAACTAATAATTTGGCAACAACCATAATACTTATTTCTACAAGCCACAATAGATCTAATCTTATAAAAAGGGCTTATTTTATGATTTTTACGTATTCCTCTAAAACAGGAAGCTTACCATTCACTTGAATCATCATCCTTATCAATGATACCTTCTTTTAACAAACTACCAATCTTCTTATTCATTTTTTTCTTTTTGGTTGAATTATTCTTCTTAATTGTCAATATTTAATTTTTTTTTTTTTGAACACTTATTTTTTTTTTTTTATTTCCTAAATTGCAGTCCAGATAGGGATAAAAAGTCTCTATTAAACAGGTTCTGGAGTTAAGTAATTAATAAATACATATTAAAATAATGTAATTAATAGTGTAGTCCTAATTTAAATACTTGTAACATACTGTTAGTTATTGTAATATATAATATTAACAAAATAATTTTTATCATAAACAATAAGAAAGAATATAAATCATAAAAGTAAACATAATTTTAAATATAATACATAAACTTTACATCTTTATTAGTAGATCATAACAGTTGACAATAAATTTTCATTTAAATGAAAATTGAAAAGGCTATAATAGTTACAAGTTTATTAACTAGGTTTATTTGCAATGTTGTTTAATTGTTTATTATTGATAGAAATCCAACAATCCAATCCATGATAAGAATCGAGTCCACTAGGGATTTATATAAAATTAACTTTTGTTTTAAAAGGAACCATACCTCTAATATGATAAAAAACATATATCAATGAATTAAGTTTGTTAATTATGAAATTATAATGGATATCCCAATGAAATTTATTGTCTAGATAAATACCCAAATATCTTTGACTCTCTACATTATCAATCCTATCACAATTACATATCTTATAACTAGTATTAATATTAGAATTCAGATTAGAGTAGTGTTTTTTATGTAAGAAGAAACATAGTTCCGTATTAACATTGTTTTAGTCTTTTTGCAGTTAATATTCATCTTATTATTAAAAGACCATTTCATAACATTATTTAAATCATCTTGCCAAAAATAATTAGCATTATTATTACTCGATTGGTTTCTATTACTCGACATAAGTAAAACATCATCAGCATAAACAAATATTTTTGAAAACTTTATTCAATTACTAATAGAATTTACATATACAGTCAAACCTCTATATATCGAACTTCTTCATATCGAAATTTTCTATATATCGAACTCTTAGCAAATCTCCATGTTCATTACATAGAAAAACTGTTTCTATATATCGAAATTTATTTTCTAGATTTATTGAGATAAAAGTGTGGATAAAGTTGAATTGCTGAAGAATGTAGATAGCGGAATGCGCAAAAAACGACATTTCAGCTAAATTTGGTATTCCCGACTATTATAAAAAATCGGAATGCCGTTGTTGATTATCCTACAGACGAAGACATACTGAGTTCGTTTCATGAAACTGAAAAACAAATCGAAGAACCAAAGGAAGTAAATGAATCTGAAAACATTTTCAAGCCATCGAAAAAAGAAATGCGAGAAGCGCTTGAAACAATACGTCTTGGACTTCAATTCGCGGAAAATGTTCCTGATGAAGTTTTTAGTGGACTGAATAAAAGCTAACATTTCTTTGATGAACTTTCCGCAAAACTGGCTGTTCAGCTAGATATTCGAAGTTTTTTTAACAAAAATGTAATTGTGATCATTGTAACCACTGTCTGGATTATTGCTTTTTTTAAAGGTATATAGTACTCAATAAATCTTTCATATTAATTCATTTTTTAATTACCCGTATTAACTTTCATTTAATGTGATTCGCGTATAAATTAGAAATTTAGTTTCGTATATGAAAATTAGCATTAATTTTAATGTTTTAGGAGTAATTATGATAAAATTCTGTGTATCGAAATTTCTATATATCGAATTTTTTTCCGGCAATTTGCTACTTCGATATATGGAGGTTCGACTGTATATTAAAAAGTAAGGACCTACATTAAAGCCCTGGGGAATTCCCCTCTTAATATTAAACAATTTACTTTAAATGTTCATTTATTTTAATTTTAAATTTTCTGTTTTTTAAATAGTTT
>JAFIDM010008419.1:2280877-2291364 GCA_023159025.1 Thereuonema tuberculata | reverse complement strand
AGGAAATGTTTATAATTTATTGAAAACTATTTAAAAAACAGAAAATTGGGCCAAGCATGAGGGGAAATCATCGCTACCATGAGATTCGCATTTCTGCAGGTTGTTGGAGCAGCAATGGTCTTGCCGTTGCAGCTTCATCCACTCCTCCTCGTCTACCTTGAACCAACCACACTGGGTTCAGGAAAGGGCATCCGGAACACAGTTTGAGGCTCCCTTTTTGTGCTCGACCGTGAAGTCCATGTGCTGTAGTTTCAGGCTCCACCTTGTAAATCGACTGGAGAAATCCTTCCGCGTTGTCAGCTATCGTAAAGCATGGTGATCAGTGTGGATGATGAACTTCGATCCTTCTAAATATTGGCAGAAATGGAGGACTCCAAATATGACCGCAAGATACTAGTTCCATGACAGTGTAGTCGCGTTCGCTGTTGGTCAGGCTGCGGCTTGGTTAGGCGATCACTTGCTCTCTTCCGTCGATGAATTGAGATAGGGTAGTGCCTATTCCTTCCATGGACGCATCAGTGCTTAAATGCAATGAAAAGGTCTTGGAAAAATCCGGTTGGCACAGGAACGATTCGGAGGAGATATCGTCGTTGCAAATTTAAAATCTCCCATGTGTAAAAAGTAACTTTCTGAGAAAAAAACGCTATTTCATGCATGCGCGGCGTGATATTGCACTCTCTAAGATTTAGCCAAAGACAGCATTGAGTGATCACACAGAAGGTTTTTTTTAGTTTGTTTTTTTTATTATGGCAAAATATATTAGGAAAAACAAAATGATTATTAATACATATTATAGGTAAATAGATGATTTTGATGAACAATGTAATGTTGACAGTCACTTAGGATATTTTACAAATGAGATATACCACAGCGAAATACAAAGATCTGCACAAGAGATTTTTTGTTCGGTACCTAATCGAAAACGCTATTCAAATATCTGCAAAATTAATTTACGACAAAAATGACAAGGAGATTTTAAATTTGCAACGACGATATGCTTTTAATCCTATAGAAGGCACTGGCCTGGTCCGGCCCCCATGCCAATCTTTGATCCTTCTTTAGAAGGAGATGCAGCGGAGCGTTTGCAGAACTGAGATTGGGGATGAATTCCTGATAGTAGGCAGTCATGCCGAGAAAGCGTCGGAGCTGTTTCAGGTTCCACGGGGTGGGATATGCGCTAATTGGCTCAATCTTCTTTTCGGAGGGGATGATGCCATCTTGGTTCACTTTGAATCCTAGAAATTCAATCTCCTCCAATCCGAACCGGGATTTTTCGGAATTCACTTTAAGTTTGGCTCCAATCAGGATGTTCAATAAGGCGTTAAGAACATCCAGGTGGGTTTCCCAGTTCTCGGTGACAACTAATAGATCGTCTGCATATCTCACTAGGAAAGAATGCCATTTTAGACCTAGCAGTTCATCGAGGACTCTATTGAGTGCCGTAGAGCCATTCTTGAGACAAAATGCTACATAATTCATTTAAAAAGCGCCTAGGCCTCTTACACTAAATGAGATTTTGTTGCGGGAGTCTTCATCAAGAGGAATCTGCCAGTATGCTTTGGTGAGATCAATGGTGCTGAAGATCTTAGCATATTTCAGCTTACAAATGATCTCGCTCATGTTGGGGGTATAGTAGCAGACAGAAGTAGTGACGGCATTAAGCTCGCTTGCATCCAGAATCGGTTCGTGGTCCGGATACCTCTTTAGGAAGTATAGAAGTGACCTCAGGGATTCTGACCTGGAGACCATGCCCTCCTTCTCCATTTGGAGCACTATCTTCTGGATATAATCAAGGTCAGCGGGCGAGAAGGGGTAGAGACATCTTCGGAGAACGAACCCGTGTCAGTAGTATGAATGTAGCCGGAGTAATTCCCCAAAGATTTGTCTTCTACCTCCTTATACTTAGCGATGATGTGTTCGAATTTTCCCCCTAGGGCCGGGTTATCACCGAGACACAATTACATCCAATTGAGTGTGAGTCCTCCATCAGGATCCTAGCCTCTCCTCAGGATCAGGAGGAGACTGTTTGTAAACAAGGTAGAGGAGAGACGGTATGTTGCCAAGCAGGCTAGCCACAGCAGAAGGGTGATAGGAGGGGGCGTGACTAAGCTGAGTGGGGAAAATAGGAGAAGCGGTGGAGATAGGAAGGATCCCAATTGCCTAAGGCTAACCCGCGCCCCTAAGAGCTGCTCTCACTTTCTCTCTATCTCCCAACGAAACCCAATAAGACTAGTAGAAAATATACAGTTAAATTACAATAAAGAACAAAAAGATTAAGACTGGTTAAATGACAAGAGAAAATTTAATATTAGAGTGACTTAAGCAGTACAAAATTATATCTTACATCGGGGTTCTCGTTGGCGTAGGGTCCTTATAATTATGATTATCATAAATTAACATTACTAATACTAAACAATTATTATAATGGTGTTTCAAAGCACCTGAGCAGTACAGTGTCCATCGGAGATAGCATGCAGACAGTGGATTTTCCCGGGGGGGGGGGGGAGTCTGTCAATGTCCAGGTCGCACAGACCGGAAGGCGAGAAGCGTTGCACTTATGACTAGAAGGATTCTCCAGACATGACCCAATCATTCTCGGATCTTGGAGTCGCCGCTATCAGAAGTCTGCATGAGCGATTCACACTGCTCGCTCACATTGGCTCACCACTGAATTGCAGTTAGGTGAGCTTCGAGGCTCCCAAGTGTGGCGACGCTGAGAACTTGAGGGGCGCACCTTGAAGAGACAAATCCATGAAGGTTCGGAACGAAGGATTATTGAACCCTGCACACTGCGCAAACCCAGCTGATACTCGAGCAGAGATAAGGCAACATGGATTCAGTTGTCGGCGCAGTAGCAGTATTTCTGTTCCTGCTCCATTAGTGGTGGGCTCTCGAAGGGCGGCTGTGGAGTCGGCTGCCTCACTTCTTGAATTGCCCGCCTCGCTCTGTTTCTCCCCTGATGTGACGTCATTTAGAAGAGCAGCAGTTTTGTTGCAGAAGACGCTGACCTATCTACGAGCACATCTTTGACTGGCTGGGAGACAGAAGGAACAGAAGAAGATGGCAAATAAAGTGAAGTGAGAGAAAAGCTGAGAAGTAATTAAAAGCTGAGTTCAGATGGGAAGAGAAAGTTGTGGAAAATGGATGCCAGATCAGGAGGAGGCTCAAGGGACCAATACAAAGCATTTGAAAGACACCTGTTGAAGGAAACAAAGGGATTGTTGGGAAGGAGTTACTTTGCTTCCCAAACATTTAAAATATAATAATTTACATTACAGGCAGAATTTATCACCAGTTAAGCCTTTTTCATCACCAGTGTGGAGAACAAGTGTGGGGAGAACAAGCGTCGAGTCTGAGAGTATCTTAACAATCAACAGACGCAACACTTTAACGTATGTTGCACTAATCACTGTTGCACTTCACTGTTGTGGTTTAATGCCCTCTTGATTGATGGTCTATCCTAAGAAATCAACCTCTGCAACTCCAAAAGTAGATTTGGATACATTGATAGTTACTCCATACTTTTGGAGGACGGTAAAGAGCTGACGTAAATGCTGTCGATGCTCTGTCTCGTCGTGTGATGCTACGAGGATATCATCTAAATATGCAAAAGCAAAGTCTAGGTCTTGTAAAATGTGGTGCATAAATCTCATAAATGTTTGGGATGCATTGCGTAAACCAAAAGGAAGGCAAAGGAATTCATGAGGCTGAATGGTGTGACAACGGCTATCTTCGGAATATCTTCTTCTGCAACTGGAATGATGTAATAGGCTCGAACTAGATCAATTTTGCTGAACACTTGTCGTCCATAGTGTAACGAGCAAAAATGTCTTCCATCGTTACTATAAAATTAAAATAAAAAAATAAAAGATAATAACTTTACGCTACTGCTACCAGATGTCATATTAAAATATTTTCTTCTAAACGAATCAAAACGAAACAATATAATTAAAATAGGCATTGTCTGAAATACCATTAACCAAAGACAAATTAAACTTAGGGTAAGCGAACTGCCATTATTCCAGGTGTGCATATATCGTCCCGCTGGGCCCATGAGTAAGAACGACTAGCACCCACCCACGCAAATCGCCAACACCGTAGACTTAACTGAAGAACTTAAATTAACTTAATAAATCTTAATTAGAATTCTTTACTATATTCTCATTAATAATAATCCCACCATATTACTTTCTTTTTTTCCAAAAAAAGTCTTAAATATGTAAGAAAAGATACAACAAGGTTATTATAGTTTAATCCAAACGTTATATTTTATTAAACACAAAACACAAATATATATGTATATCCAACTCACATAATAATAATCCCCTGAAACAAACTTTTCCCCGCTTAACAAAATCAAAAACCCACCCCCATAACCCAATGGTGCACCATAAACAAAACTTAATTCAATCCCAAAGATACATAAGTCACCCAATGAATAACCTTTACAAAGTAATAAAACCAATTTTAACTAGAATACAAGATAATAAGTTTCTTATTACATTTTCGAAATTTCCTCTTTACATTTTTTTTTTTTTGACTAATCTTTAGAGTCCTAATCATTACATTTAATTTTAGTTTTAACTAAATGTTCACTTTTGATTTACCTTTTAACAAGAGTCAGAGTTCGGATGTTTCTTTCGATCTACTTCACAAAATCACTTGACTTAGACGATTTTTCACCGAAGAGAACGTAACGCGTTTTCACATAATGTTCGGCATCACACGCACACTAGTCCGACGTTAAAACACTATCTCACCTTTTCCTCTTCTTAAATTTCAAGGGCGTTAATTTGCTCATAGGCGGTTGCTCTCTCGGTACGATGCATAATCCACTGGCACAATTCGCGACGTAGTGGCGGCCGGGCCGTCTGGACCCCATGCAGTTGTTCCGACTGACGAAGACCATTTGCCCCCTATCCAGCAGGGCTCGGGACGGGTTCCTATCCCTTGTACTCCCGATTTATAGAAAACGTACACCGGTAACTCCCACACTCACTTCCACAATTCGCTAACAAGATGCATTAGGTTATCTTCTTCCACACAGTTCTTGGATTTTATTACGACTGATTCCGTCATCTCGGAATTAATACTGAACGTTCGCCGAACCACGAGCGATGCGTTGCCCGTGACCCTCGCCGTCCTCTCGGCGTCCTTCCGTGCTAAGTCCCTTCGTCTCTGGTACAATTGATTCTCGCCTCATGCGATTGCACTAAACGTGAATGTCATACTATACAATCGAGCATAGATCTTATTCGCTCAATCCGAACTACTCTGTCCTTACGGGTAGATTGTCATGAACGCCGGGCCTCTGACCCTCTCCTCCGGCTGCCATACATCACGTCGGCCGAGTAAGGCTCCGCTCCAGCGGGCAACGCCCACGGAAGAGAGACGAGCTCTCCAACCTACTCCTTCGGCTTACCAAAACAAACTATATCTATTTTAACGGATTTTTCCCTATCTATTTTCCGCCAAAACTGCGATTAATTTTCCATTGACCAATAAAACTAACAAAAACACTTCACGTGATAATCATTACACGCTGTTGAATCTACCGTTCTCCTCCCTAGGGAGTGAAGTCGGCAAATCCACCCGTCAACACAGCTGTTACTTATTAAACTAATTAAAGTAAAATTGTAGTTATATACTGATAAAATCTACAATACACATTTTCGTCAATGAAACCATAAGTGAATAATAAAATTGTAGTTATATACTGATAAAATCTACAATACACATTTTCGTCAATTAAACCATAAGTGAATAATAAAATTGTAGTTATATACTGATAAAATCTACAATACACATTTTCGTCAATTAAACCATAAGTGAATAAGAAAGAGGAAATTTACCACATTGACATAACATAATAATAAAATATCTATCTAACGAAAATATGGTCCAAAAATAGAAATATAAGTTAAAACACATCTATCTCTGAGTTTTTCCCCAAATTAAATTTAAATACATTAAAACATGTTATGTACGGTCAAATTGCACCGTTACATAGGTCCCCCCCTCTAGGAAAAATTTTCCTAGCATGGGAAAATTTCTATAACTCAAAACACAATAAAAGGAACATATATAACTTTCACGTTTCCTTTAACCATCCCAGCGAATCCAAGTACCTAGCCACCGGCGGCCAAAACCGGAAGCTCTGTACCCTTCATCCTTACACTATGCATAAATGCAACATCAACGGCTAACTTTCTTCCGGATCGAAAGCATCACCATTAATTAAAAACATTTCTTTAACCTTCCTTAAAAATACAAAATCGTTACAAAATATATATATGCATACAAATCTACTCTTTTTAAACAATAGGTAAATTACAGTAGTTACAAAACATGGTGCTCTTTCCCACACCACCTGATTTATCAGCTCAAATAGCTTAATAGCATTACGCTTAAAATAAACCTACGGCAAGGATTTTAGTCGCCCTTCAGTCTTCTTTTGACATGTCGGCATTACATTAATTACCTTTTTCGCCGCATATAAATAACACGTTCCCCGCCAAAGAGACTGCCAGCACTACTCCCAAAGCTTGCATGGTCACAAAGCCGTTTCGCCCTTGACAGCTCGGGAACCAAACTTCACTACCTCCTTTACCTTAACTATTACACACGTGAGCACTTTATCCTATGCACTAGAACCACCAATCACCTACTAACTACACATTTTAATGCAAGATATCATATAACAGATTAGCAAATCACACATTAATAATATCAATACTACACTAAAACATTTTTCTTACTCCGTCACCTTGATTTTCTCTAAATAACGTCTAAGACGCAGTGGAACTTACGAACAATATCAGTCGTTCCCAAACAATAATTTAAATTTCTTAACAAAGGTCTGCTAATAGATAACTAACTTGCCAGAGGTCCACTGTGGGTAATTAAATCGAACAACGCTCTGCTATCACGTGTGACAGTCCGTTTATTTCCCCAACCAAAGTTAGGGTGTCACTACAATTAAATAAAAGAATAATTAAAAAAAAAACAACTGAAGAGAATTACAAACGGACGAGACTCCTACTCTGCTACCTTAAAATCGCATATGTAACATGCGTTATGATTACCTTTTACATTACTCCTGAACACCCCTGTCACTGGTTGCGTCAAATGCGTAATCCTAGAAAATAGGTACGAGTAAATTGTAGATATCTTCTCACCTGTGGTATGTAATACGTTTACACTAGGGTGCTGGGCCCGTTTTAACCCCGTGAATAACGAAATACCACGAAAACCTAAATGAACGATAGATGCGAGAGGACTTTAAACCAGTTGACAGATTCATACAAGAGTCACTAACCCAAAAATCAGTTTATGACAAGAAATCGCCTTGCTAGATATCTAAAATGTTAAATAATGTTAATCAGAAGAAGTTGATATAATAGCTTAAAGACAATATTTCTGTTTTCGCAGTACCTAAAAGGATTAATTAGGATGATAAGTTTAATAGTTTAAACCCATGACTCCCTATTATTCGTCAGTGAAGCAGTCAACTCTTTATAGTATTGAAACAAAACACACATGATTTATTTCCATTAACACAACAATCAGAATCAATACAAAAACACCAAAATATCCACTCAGGTGATTCATTCAGATGTGTGTCTTGTGTTAGGATACTGCTTTCTTATGAAAATGGATAATGCATGGTCAACGCTGGCTATGGCGCCTGCGACGTCGTAAGAATATAGTTCCTGCACCACTGCTGACACGCACGTGTCTCACACTTTGACGAATGTAGGCGCCCGCTACGACAACTAAAATACAGTCTACTTACAGTAACGAAGGTCTACGAAGACGAACGTCACGAGGGCACAACTCCGACCATTGACCGCCAGACTTCTTTGACAACGTCTCCTGGTCCCGTGGCAAGGTACCGATGAAATTACGTCTCGGGCAGTCCCGCCAGTTCCACGCATCGGACCTATTGTTACGGCCTGTTCACATCAGATTGTTGTCCTTCCCGCTGAAACAACGTTTCAGGACGAGGTGAGATTCGGCACCACGCATATCCAAGACGAACGGCCAAAACGAAGAAACAATCGGCGTTCTAAACGTTCAAGTATTGAGGCATGGGACCCCACTTATAATGCGTCTAATCACATCGGGAAGCAGCGGCAGAGAGAGCGACCCCGCTTGCCCCGACTGACTCCTTCGAGAAACTTTTGTTTCGAAACTCGAAACCGACAGATTCCATCAATCACCCAAGTTCATGGGATTCACGTGACCTTTCGTGTAACCCCATGTTGCGCACGACCACTGCGTACGTCACATCCCGTTCGAACTTTCTAGATCGCTTGACCATGTGACCAACGGTCGATTCAAACGATAAACTTTTCCCACGCTAAATTTCCAGGCTAAGTAAATACAGACATGGGAATTATAAAACCAATTCGTCTCTCACAAAATTATTTATCGAACGAATGGTTTCAAACAATTGTTCTACTACGATTAAACCACTTAAATAACACACTGTTGATCCTTCAAATTAATACAAACAAGATTATCACAAATATCTTGAAACACACAATTTGTACACAAAACGGGAACCCGTACAAATACCATCAAACAATAATACATTTAATCAATTGACAAAACTACCTCTTCAATCTACGAAATACACTCCCGTGAATAATAACAAATAAAACATTACACACGTCCCCTCCCCCCAGACACTCGGCAGACGTAAAATGGCGTCGCCCTACGCAAACACATGGCCGGCCGGTCGACTGATTACGCATCACAAAAAAAAATCTCACAAAACCCAAAATTAAATTATCAAACCACGCCGAATAAAAATGGCGTACACACACACACCTCCCCCCCTGATCCCCAGGTTTCTCGCAGACTTAAGAAAATACAATTAAAAATTAAAATCGGAGAGGAAATTCGATTGAATGCTTCATCGTAATGGAGCCATTTTCGCTCCATTACAATAGATTCTAGCATTAAAATCTTGGATGTTAGGTACAGGGTAGCGATCTGGAATGGTCTGCCTATTAAGGGCTCTGAATTCCCCCATGGTCTCCAGCTGCCGTCTTTTTTTACGAACCATGTGAAGCGGTCAGGCCCATGGACTTTTGGATCCCCTCGTTGCACTTGGTTTGGAAGGCTAACCGAGCATCCTGAAGCTTGTCCGCTGGTAAACGTCGGGTTTTAGCAAAAACAGGTGGTCCCGTAGTGGTGATGGTGTGTGCCATTGGAGTTTTTTCAGAAACTGTGTTGCAAGCTGAAAAGAGTTGCTGAAACTCAGTTAAAAGTTCGGAATAACTGCTTTGCAGAGGTATGATGCGGAGGTTACCTATGGTTGGAACTTGAGTTACTCTACCATCATATGTAGTTGCATCAACAATTTGTCGTCTGTGAAGGTCTACCACTAGCTGATATTTAGCTTAAAAAATCAGCACCGAGTGTGCTAGTGTGGTGACATCTGCTAGAACAAAGGGCCAAGGCATGTCGCGATGAAATCTTAGATTTACTAGAACAAGACGGCTTCCAAACACAGCAATGGGTTTTCCTGAAGCGGTGAACAGAATAGTTTTTTGTGGACCATATCTTCGCTCTGCAGGTAAAGGTGGGAGGACTGAGACTGCGGCTCCTGTGTATACAAGGTATCTCACGCCACTAAGATTTGACGTACACGTAAAAACAATGTTGGCGGGCATTACTGATAGCTTAATCACCTACCGCTGTTAGTGATGAGCATGGCTGTTTTCCGCTGCTGATGATGGTGAGTTGCAAGGTTGTACAAACTTCCTGGCAGCGCTTCCAAATTGCCTATAGTACCAGCATTAACCTTGAGAACCCGATCTGGAACGAGATGGCGTCCGATTACGTGACTTGGAACGATTCCTGAATCGATGTTGCCTACATCATTGAGGTGACTGGCTTATTGCAGCTACGGCTGCACTCAGCTTTTCTATACTTTCCTGTAGAGATTCTAGAGATAATGAACTGGTCTCAGCTGTAGTATCGGCAGGCATTGGGGAAACAGCTGTGACATGCTGTGGCTCTATTGTGAATAATCACATCGAAAACCACGGTCTGCTTACCACCTATGTGACGTGTAGTCTCATCACTTAAATTAAAATAAAAGAAAATATATAAAAACCAAGAAAATGCGAGCACCAATGCCCTGCTACCAATGTGATACATGAAAATTCAATATCATGCAATTCGGCAAGATTTCTCATCCAAAACAGAAATTCTCTTACAGAGCCATCTGGCAATCCGCCAAACTTTATTCCGTTAAATACCATGAGCCTATCATTAATAGAGATCACTTTCTTACACTTAGGCAAATTTGGATTACTACTCATTTTACTAGTTTCAAAATCTACTAACTTTCCTTCTTTCTTTATTACATGAGCTGACACTTTGGGATCGTTTGGGTTTGTTCTACCGATCATGTCCCAATCTATACCCGGTAGCGGTTCCTTGTCTGTGGAATTTACTATCTTATTTAACAG
>JAFIDM010008419.1:2239460-2269130 GCA_023159025.1 Thereuonema tuberculata | reverse complement strand
AACAATGTCTCAACATCATGATTTATCAGAATCAATGGCAGTGGAGAACTGTTGCCAGGCACGTCAGATACAGCGGTTAGTTGCAGAAACCCTTGGAGAGTCACAAAGTGTCATTTCCTTATTGTGGAATTGATTCCATGATACAGTGAACTGCTCGAAGAAGGTAAGATCAAGGCTCTCTATGAGCAACTACAGCAAGGGACGACCGCTATCTATTGTTAACAGCCATCGCATGAGTGGCAAAACACTACTCAGCTTTTTATGGCAACTATCCGTAATCGCCTTCAAAAAGGTGGCCTTTATGCATTTAGACCAATGGAGTGTCTCTTTAACCACATAACACCATACGGCCTGTAGAAACTGGGTTGAGAAAAATCATCATAGGGGACATGATGAGTGGAGTCAAGTTCTTTTCTTTGTCCTTCAATGAGTTCTTATCTGAGTAACCTGGTAACTGAAAAAAAAAGCTTTTATGCAATAAACATCACATTACAGAGGACTTGGATTGATAGTGTGGGCAGATATAAATATAGATGGATGTATGGATCTGTACATTATCCGAAGCAGCCAATCTGTTTGCGCAGAGGTATAGACACATGATTCACAGACCTATTGTCATGCAGTGTGCTGCAGCCATTGCTTCATTCCTTTTCATGGACGATAACACTCGATCTCGTAGAGCTCGGCTGGTGGACAACATGCTTGAATAATAGGAAATTCAGTGTATGGAGTGACCAGCATGCTTAAATCCCATTGACCATGCCTGGCATGCACTTGGCATTGCAGTTAGACCAGTGTCTCCCTGACTCTGTCAACAGGAGACTATCCTCATTGAGGAGTAGTAAAGATAGTTCCAAAATGTGCAACAAATTGTAATATTGCATAATAATTCACTAATATGCTTTTTCTTACCCATATTACTGAATATGAATATATATATATATATATATATATATAGTCATGTGGAGGAGGTTATAAATGTTTATTTCATCTCGCTGGGCCCAAAAAGAATCAGAAGAAAGTGTGAATGTCAAATAGTTATGTAATGAATAAAAAAAGAAAGAGTTAAGGATTTTCTGAATTGCTAAAGTGTTAAGGATTTGTAGACAAAGACTTAAAAATCATGCCAAAAATTATATTTAGGTGGGAACAATGTTGCCAAGAGTGGGGCAAAAAAACAAAACTAGGTCGCTAAACTTTAAACTGACACAGCAGCATTTTGCCAGCTTGCTTGACCAAAATTGGAAAAGGGAGATTCTAAAATAGGTACCAAAATGTTATAAAAGAGAGATGTTATAAAAGACAGACGGTGGTTACAGCCAGTTCATACACGTTAAACAGTCATATCAAAGTTAAGGTAGGAAAAATCAAAATTCTATCGTTTACTGGTTTTGATTTAAGCTCTAACTTGGCAAAAACTTGTTCCCCGAGTTCTTAGATTTTGATTTACTTGTAAAACTACATTTACAAGCCTTGTTGGTTTTCCTGATATTTTAAAACAACACAGATAACTGTTCAGGTAAAACTCTATGTGTATTGGTCTCAGACTCTATGATAAAAAAGTTGAACTTCTGATTTTTAGCAACTAAGGAAAATCGAAGAATTCACAAAAGTAAAACATGGTCAGATAAATGAATAAAAGAGAAAACATGCAAAACCTTGATTCTATATACAATAAACCAGTTTAATAAAAGGATTAACTTACAAAGATAATAAAGAGTAAGTTAAAAAGAAATAAAATAGGAGATAAGTGGGCATCGGGCACAATAAGATAATAACAAGAAATATAAATTGCAATTATCACAAGAGTAATGCACAACAAGATCATCATCCAAGTTCTCAAATAAAAAATAAAAAATGATTAAGTACAAAAATTGCAGTCCTGTAGAAATGCAGTTGTGAGGGAATGTGATCGAGAGTCTAGACAAACCTGTTATCCACTAGTTGCAGTCTCGCCGATCTGATCAGCAGGAAAATGAAGAGAAACTTACTTACAGTCCTGTCCTAGTCTTTAAGTCACTGGGTATCTGCAGTTTGAACGGCAGTTTTATCATCTGGCCAGCTTAGATAATTTCCTGAAGCACAAACACTCACAAAGGAGTTTGTGAAGTTCGCTGAACACATTCACTTGGCGATTAAAGAAAGTACGGATAAAACGAGCCTGTCTGCTCATTGTCCGTCAAACTGTCTACTGATTACTGCATTAAAATTAGGAGTCTCCTATCTAGACATACTCGTATCGTTCAGTAAGGTAGGAGACAGCATTTAATACGTGTTCATTCGAGAGAAGCTAAGACTATCTCTCAATGCAATTCAAAATAATCTAAAGACGAAAGGGGAGAGGGGTTTCCACAGAAAATTAAAGCCAAAAACAATTGGTTAAGAATGATAGAAGTAAGAAATAACCAAACAGAAGACAGGTCAAGTTCCCACGGGAAAATAGTTGTGCGATAAAGCAAAGCAATGTTGCCATGGTAACTGGACAAAAACAAGTAGAAATCGGAGAAAAATAGGCTGAAAATAATTAAACAAGAAAAACAACTTTTCCAAGTTAAAATAATAAAGAATAATAAATAATGAGGAGGAGAATAAAATGAATGAGTTAAAAATAGAAGTAAATAAAAAGAAATGGCACGACAAAATGTCCATGACAATATATAAATTTATATATAAACTGAAATGCCAAAAAATTAAGACACACCTACCTTATAATGCTTAGATCCTCCCTTTGCCAGTGGTATGTAGTTGTTGCAAGGGTATATCCAGCCAGGCCTGTTCAATGGCTGTCCATAATGCAGTTGTTTTTTGGGTGTTGCTGCAAGACATTTGAGTGTGGTCTTCAGTGTCTCGCACATGCTCAGTGGTTCAAATCCAGCGAGCGCTAGGGCCATGAGAGTAACTGGGAGGCTGTTGAGTTTTCATTGAACCAGTTCTGTGTCATCTGTGCACGATGGAGTTGCATTGTCCTGCTGATATACACCATCTCCACCGAAGAACATGACTACCACAAAGGGGTGCAAAAGGTCTGCAACAAGAAAGGTCGTACCTGTCAAGACAGACTCTGTTTCACTAGTGGTCCTTGCCAGCACCAACAGAACACACTGGTAAAGAAAATCACACCATTACAGAGCCGCCACCAGCTTGCACAACACCTTACTGACGAGAGATCCATTGCTTCATGCTGTCTCCTTCACACAAGGACTCAACCGCCTGCTCAAAATACCGACCAGGTGATACTGTGCCAATCATCCAAGATCTATTATCTCTGGGCCAGGTGAGGCACATTATCTTATGCCAGGATGTCAACAACAGTACCCGTGTTGGTCAGAGACTACCAAAGCCCAGGGAACGCAGCTTATTCTGTACAGTGTGTTGACTGATGAGTTGAGAGGAACCAGCATTGCATTGGGATGTGATTTGAGGCAGTGTTACCCCATGCTGAGTGCTTACTATCCTTGTTAGTCGCCAACAGTCCCATTCTAGCAACACTTGCAGGAACCCAGTGTTGATGTTCCGCTGATGTTTATCCAGAATTCATATATTCCTCGTATACCCATCCTACTGTAGCCCGCAAAAATCTAAGAACTATTGGTCTCCTAGGTGATGAAATATTCAATTTTTCTCTTAATTCCTGTCTATGCCCTATGGCTACCACAACTGTTGAGCTAATGCCACAAAATGGGCATGACTTATCTCTTATGTAACTCATGTGACATCTATTTACGTAGGGGACCCAAACCAGAAACATCCTGCTTACTGCTGTCTTAAATATTTTGGCATTTCAGTTATTTGGAATTTTAAACAGTGGCAGAGTAATAAAATCAATTATTATTATTATTATTACTCATAAAATGTAGTATTTTTGTGGGTTTTTCTTTCCCTTATTTTTTATTATAGTATTGGAGTACAATGTTAAACTTAAGAGCAGGTAAGTTATTCAAAAGCAGATAAAAGTTTCATCTTTCTTTTATTTTTAAATTAATACATAAATAATCTTTATGATTTATAATGTTGCCATTCATTCAAATATATAGACAATACCCCTTTGAGATCCAAAGATCAAGTTATTTTTATAAAATGTAAGTATACCATAAAAACAAAAACTTCTTCATTGTAAAAAAGGAAAGAAATTTAATTTGCTGTGAATATGAGTAAATAAAGGAAATGCAGCACTTGAATAAGAGAAGAAATTGCCTTTCTGATTGGATTATGAGAAGGAGGAATTGGGAATGGCCGTTTCGTCCTTCTACGGACTCATCAGCCCAATCACCGCCTTCCCTTAACAAAATCAGAAAGGCAAGATCTTGTTAGTAAAAGTCACCGCCAACCTGGCCGTGACCCCACCAACAACAAAAAGCAAGAAAATTGCCTTTCTGATTTTGTTAAGGGAAGGCAGGGATTGGGCTGATGAGTCCGTAGAAGGACGAAACGGCCGTTCCCAATTCCTTCCCATAATCTAATCAGAAGGGCAATTTCTCCTCTTATTCAAGTGCTGCGTTTCCTTTATTTATTTACCTCTTCATTGTATTTCATGTATTCCTGTTCAATTGTGAGAATCCTTTACATTTTCCATTTCTGAAGATAAATTACACAGCACAGCCAAAAATATATCATATACCATAAAGAATTTGAAGTTGGCAAGAGGAACTGCTACACTGAACATCTCCATAGTAAGTCATTTGTTCATTCTGATAGCGGGCACTCACCTTTCTATTGCTGTAGATATTTTTAGCAGGGACTACTGTGCGCGAATGAATGGATAAAGAAAATTACTCCATTAACTTCTTTTTCTCAGATGTAGCAACTGAAATAAAAGTGCCTGTAAATACACAGATACTCCTTAAGAAATAATGTATCCCACAGTTTCAGTTATAGCTGATAAACAGCGCTGTAAATATGTTGCAACCCATCTGATGTAAAGAAACAATTGATACTATTACTTTAAAACCAAGCACTCTTCTAAAAGGATTTTTTAAAAATTTTATTTCTTTTGTTTTTAAAAATGAATTTGTATCCTTATTATAAATTAAGTTTATAAATCGCACACACAATATTCTAAAATCTTCATTACTATAATTTACTATTCTTTACATTCTATTTGCAATATTTCCATTGTAAGTCGTCGTCTGGCTACAGCACTTTTTATTACAGAACATGTTATGCTTTTGAATTAACAATTTGCATATCAAAGAAAATACATTTTTCATTAGTCACTAACTACAATTATTATGTAAATATACTACATCTTTTTTGTAATAATTATACAACAATTAATTAATATGCTGTACAATTTTCATAATCTTTCTTTATTACAAGAATTTTTCTATTTTATTTAACATTTTTAAAAGCATCCAATGTATATTCATTAATTTTTAACCCTTGATTTTTGTTTATACAATTAATTTCATAGAAAACATGCTTATGCCACCACACATCAAATATAAGGCATATTTACAATTAAAATATAATAGATACGAGCACTTTCACAGTGCTCCACATTTCTTTGACGAGTAAGGTATTTATACAATATGTTTCAGTTTAAAAAAGAAGAAGGGTCTGAACAGAGTTAACCATGTGACAATCAATCCCCCTTCTCCTAATGTTTATGCCCATTGTCACATGGTAAACTTTGTTCAGCCCCCCTCCCCCCCTTTGGTTTAAAGAAAGTTGATATGCAAATTGTTAATTTAAAAGCATACTCTGTAATAAAAAAAGTACTGTAGCCAGAAGAAGACTAATGTAGTGGGTAAGGACCCATGGTCATCATCATTACCTTCACCCCACTATATAACAGTCACGGCCGGCTCCCCCTACTTCAGAATCAGCATGTGTTTCTGATTGGTCGGACTTGTCCATATTACGCAGAGCTCCACCAAATCAGTTCACCTCCGCAGTTAGCAGTTGCCTTCGCAGCTCTTGGAAGAGTTAGCAGTTAGGTTTACATTCCTTGGAAGAAGCAGTTCACCTCACTTAAGGAACTAGGCCAGGGAACAACCAATTCCCCTTTTTCGAGTGTTACACATAGGAATGGCATTGTGCAGCTTGAAGCCCCACTGAAGTAAGCTTCCCTTATACTATCGGCCTTCCCGAGAGGAATAGGCCATTGTCATATTTCAGCACTTTATGCAGTATGGGGATCCAGCATCTTTGCCGCCGAAGATGCATTGAGCACGGCCTAGGTGCTGACGATTTCCCAGCACTGTGCACAGTATGGAGCTCCAGTCATCACGCCCTTGTCGAGCCATTACAGACGGTATTGAGCCAGCATCACCGGACTTAAGACTTACTTTCCTGTGTTCCAGTACTGGAGACCAAAGTGAATTACAGTAAAACCTCTCAAATCTGGCCTGATGTGGCGCCCAGTGGCCGGATTACAGAAAAGCCGGACTACCAAGAGTGTTCTTAAAATAACTCAATTTTTGTGAAGACATAATGCCAGGCTTACTTAATTTAACCCCATTTTCCTAATTTTGCACTGAAATGTTTATTAAAAACAATACAATTGTGCTTTTTCCGACAACAAGCTCTACTGATGTTTGTTTTGCAGATTCCCCTGCATCCAATCTCCTTAACGCATTAAGCTTCTGTTCCACAGTAAGCTTCTGTTCCACAGTGACAAAGTTTTTCTTTCTTTTTTCGCTCATAATGAATATGCATGGATAGGGAAACAAAATAGAGAAATGAATTTAGTTATTAAAAAAAATTTTTTTTTGAGAGGTTTTACTGTTTTAATAAACTTTTATTCTGCTCAATAAAACCTACATTTTTACTTAAACCTTTGTTTGTTATTTGTTTCCTCATTTGAGCTGATTATGAAGAACACTAACAATGGTAGAAATATTGCAAATAGAATGTAAAGAATAATGTTCTAAAATCTTCATTACTATGAATCTGATCTGCTAACCAACGATTTACTCTAGCTGATTAAAGATAAAAAAAAAAATAAAACCAGTCTTCTGAAGTTCAGTGCAATTAAATTACAGTTTAGATTTCAAAGTTGTTCATCATTTCTTCATATTATAATTTTCTCTTGTTATTAAACTTTCTTCAAGAGGCCTAAACATGTTCACCTTAATACCTCGACATTCCTTCAGCTGCAAATGACTTAAATTAAATTGACACTTCCTTGACCTTTCTTTATCAATTTTGATATTTTCAGTTTTCAAAAGCCTCTTTCACAAAATTTTCACACAACTGTCTTCACCCGTTATGCATCTCTATTATGTGTAACAAAACAAATGAAAATCATTTTTAATGGTTCCAAAGTTTACACTTTTCAAGTGTATGGGATCCCATGTTTTCTTAAATTCCTTCATGTAAAACATTTCTTCACAAAATCCACATTTGTATGGCTTTTCACTTGTGTGTTGTCTCTGAAGTGCTGAAATCTGAAAATCATCATCTGCAACTTTCACGCCTAAATGCTTTTCACCAGTTGTGATCTAATATGAATAGTTCATAAAATGTTGACAACTTTTGTCATAAATTTCACGTTGAAATGGCTTTTAACTGGTGTGTAATCTCAAGTGAACTGTGCTTATTTGTGAAAAGCTTTTTAACTCAACTAAAGATGCATGTGTTGGAATGTCTGAAGTCACAAAACTTCTATGCGTAAGGCTTTACTCTTGTCTCTTTACTCCTATCTGATGACCAATTGGCTGTTTGTTGCAAAATATTTCTCGCGTAATAAAGGTTCAAAAGATTTTTTACCAGATTGGCTTTTTAAGCATAGGGAAAAGAACGTCCTTGTATAAATTTTTAAATTAGATTACAATGAGAAGTATCGTCATTACTGCAGTTATTGGCAAAGTAAAAAAAAAAACAAATCCAGTTTTCTATTGTGGAGTGTTTTGTAGTTTCATGTTTTATACATTCTTGTTTTGTTACTTTCCAATGTTTTTTAGTGGAGTTTAATTAAAATATTTAAGTAAAAAAGTGCAAATTAAAAAAAAAAAAAAAGAAAGAAAAAGAAATTAACTGCAAATTTAGTTAAAATGCAGTAAAAGCATTTTTAGAGAAAAATAAAAAAAAGCATTTTAAATATTAGTAGAGAGATTTCTGAGAATTTCAACTAAAAATTAAGGAAACAAAAAACTCTTAAATTATATATTTGTAATGTAAAAATGGAGGGAAAAAATACACTATGATGAACTCGCCAGGAGGACATGTGCAATGCTCTAAAAGGAATAGCACATCTGCCTTAGCAGTGTAGACATTCTTTGCCATTAGAAGTTGAATCCCTTTGAACATGGTATGTTAGTCAGAGCCAAACGTTTGGTCATTTGGTTTGAGAGACTTCTGACAAATTGCACTTACAATGAAAATTTTGCAAATTCACAAACAACTTCCTTATATGGTCTGGAACATGTCGGTGTCAGAACACTTCACAGAGAGTTGTTTGCCCTTGGTTTTTATGGTCGTGATTCAACTAATTATGCTAATCCCTGCTGTCGATTGGATTTTGTAAACAATACCATCAATGGACTATGGATCAATGGAAGATGGTCCTGTGGAGTGATGACTTGTGATACTCGATCTGGATATCTGATAGATGTGTCTGGATCTGGCAGATTTCTGGTAAATGGCACTTACAGGATTGTCTTGTATCGACTGTCTAATTTGGAGGCTACAGCACAATGGTCTGGCGCTGTTTTTTGTGTGGGAAATGTAAATAAAGATACCTATCAATACATTTTGGACAGTTCTCTTCTTCTCATCTTGTGGCAACAATTTGGATTAGGCCATTTTCTGTATCAGTTCACAAAGCAAGGGCCTTAGCTCTGTGATTTTGAGACTTGGAGGTGGCCAGCCCAAAACCACAAACTCAACCCTATTGAACATCTGTTGGATGAGCTGGAACAAAGGTCGAGTGCCAGATCCCCTCATCCAACTAGCACCAGCTGTTCAATGTACTACAGCAGGACAGGAAACGAATTCCAGCAACCATTTACAAGAATTTAATGAAAATACTACCCTGAAAGGTAATGGCTGTAATCACAGCAAAAGGAGGTCTGATCTCATTCTGAAGCATCACTGGAGCATTGTAAAATGCAAACAGTTGCTGACGAGACACTTTTGGCAACTGTGTGTTAGTAAGTGTGTTTTATATGTGTGTGTGTAATAATAATCCCACTAATAGAATGAAAAAAACAAAGCACATTAATGTTAGTGATAGTTGGGTGGGCGATGATTATCATGAATTTCGAGAATAAGTGAATAGTAAAATCATTATATTCACAGAAGTATAAAGTCAGATTCCAGCAACAATACCTCAAAACCAGTGATTACAAAAGAATACAGCTGATGGGCAAAAGCTAATATCATATGTCTATAGAAATTTCTTATAGGATATCTATATTGATATGATTCCTGCTTATTTATTTCAGCATTCCTTCCATAATGGGATACTGAATTCAGGGAATCGTATGTAACAAATTTAAATATAAAAAGATAAAGATACTGCGAATAGGACAAATTTACAATTTTTTGCACAAGGGGATAATTATAATTGTTGCATTTACTGTATATTCAAATCTTAAATGTAATATAACTATCCATGGATTTTTAATTCATATTATTATAATAATAAATAAGTTTTAGAAGTTTAAGAACAGTGTCTGCTTAGTCTTGTCATTGACATCACCCTCTCCAAATCGACTGAATCAAAAATGGCAATGTAAATACAAACTAAACAAGGATTACAATCCTCAAATCAATTTTCTGGTGACCACAAGACGCATTTCTCCACAAAACAACAGAAGGAAATGAAAAACAAAGAAAATAAAAATAGTCACAGAAACAAGCTTTTACAATTGTATTAGTATATTTATTTTTATGTAAGTGTAAAGAAAAGTAACTTCCCTTCGTATGTGTCTGAGACTTCCAACAATGAGCTCAGAGACAGATAGGGTTCAAAGATCTCATGAAAATAATAAAGACTACGAAGGAACATCGTGGTTTGATTTGAAATGGAATGAACTCAGCCAAAAAAAAAGAGACAGAAAAACAAAAGGGGAAATTACTCAGAAAAGCTATCATTAGAAAGCAAATACAATATCAGAATTATCTAGACACAATAATAAAGGAATTCAATGGGGTCAACCATCATATACAATATACAATGGAAATTGATAATGGGGGAACGATACCCTTTTTAGATGTTTTGATTTCAAAAAAAGAACAAATATATGAAACTTCAGTGTATCGTAAAAACACAGACGCTCTCATCACTACCAATTACCATAGTGCTATACCGTTTGAATACAAAAGAAACGCGATCTTCATGGCAGTTGATAGAGCGTGGAAAGTAAGTTCCAATGAGAATGTTCTATTGGAAGAATTAAATTTCATTAAAAAAATTTTTATGGAAAATAGTTTCCCACAAAACTGGTTACAGAAACAAATTAATAAGTTTAGTAGGATGTTAAAAGTAAACAAAGACAATAAGAATGCATCGGAATTAGAAATATTGGCATCTAGAAATAATAAACCAAAAAATTATGTATCAATGACGTATGATAAAAACTTAATGAGGAGAATAAATCCCATCCTAGCCTCGGTCAATATAGGCATTGCGTGCAAACCGAAAAACACCATAGGCGCATTCCTTAAACGGAAAAAAGTTAATACATCCAATCAGGAATCTATAAATAAAATAAATGAAAAGAAAAAAGGAACTATTTATGGAATAAAATGTGAAACTGATAAATTAAATACTAAAAAATGCCTATACATAGGAAATTCTAAACGTGAACTAAAAACACGGCTAAATGAACATAGAACTGCTGTTATTACAAACAATAAAGCTTATGGGACCGCTAATCACTGCGAAATAACGGGCCATCTCCTCGATCTTAATAATGTGATGGTCCTAGGACAAAGGAAAGAAAGGTATCTAAGAGAATTCTATAAATCGGCTATGATTAGAACTAAAAATAGCTATAACCAAGACTTATCTAATAAAAATGTAATAGAATATGGATTTTAAATAGAGGAATAAGCATTAACGTCATAATTTAATTATTAAACACTCACCGCAGGTAGGGAAAAAAAAAAGCGCCGTATGCCTCATAATTAAATGTTTACTTACAGCCGGCACCACTAGGGTAAACCTTTATATAAACACAGGATACGCATTGCCCATTCTCTTTGACGAGTCCCGTTGGGACAAACAAGTTTTAGGGGGATATACCTAGGGTTTTTTTAAGGCTTGAGAATAGAATTCGTACAAGGAATTCTGAAACGTACGTAGCCAAATATTTATATTTTTAGCCAATTTACCATGATTTTAAGGTGTCTATATAGTAGGCTCTATTAATATATATAGAAAGACAAGTAAAATAATTGTAATATATACAATATCAGTTGCTAAAGGATATTGCTGCACATTTACACCTCCATTGAAATCTCAGAATATGTAGATTAGCCCTAGTTTCTTACGTTTTTTGGGATCTTTTCGAAAATTTGAAAGCAATGTTTTTGTTGGTGGTCAGTTCCCTGTCATGCCTGCAGCAGTCATCCGATTCAGCTGATAGTTTGACAGTTTTTCAATGGTTCAGTCTAAAAGCAAACTGATTAACAAAATTTACATCTTTTAAATCATTTTATTAAAAAAAAAAAAAACTTTTCACTATAATGGGTGGAACGACCTGGAGCTGTTAACAGAAGAATATGGGGAGGCAGTGAATGAGGCCAAGGCCCACGAAGGAAGAAGAAAACTAAATATTTACTTGTAATAATTGAACACGTTTGAATCTAACAATACTGTGCACAGTAAATAAAAAACAAAAATATTTCCTTCCAAAAATTTACAATTATAAAAAAAAAAAAAAATCCAAAACTGCTGAAAACAAACAAATAAATAAATAAAATTTATGAAACAAACATGATTCTATGAATAGTTTAACATGCAATGAGTAAAATTAGTAAATGAGATAAAAAAAGAGAATGCAAAATAATAGTAAAGACACACACATATATATAATAAGATGATTAATTAATTTACCACCGATGGCTCCCACAGGAGACCATCTTCAAGGTGAGGAAATGACACAAGAAAAAACATATATATATATATGTGTCTCTTACCCACCTTGTTCTTTCTCTCATTTACTAAACAAACATGATGTTCCAAAAGTCTTATTACCAATTCCTATTTAGTACTATGAACGGCAAGAAGAGGAGAAATTATAAAAACAAAGTAATCCAGAAGTTTACAAGTACCCTCATTAACAGTATTTGGAGTACATCGTACCCAAAGAGCAATCAGATCTTTTCTACTGATCCTCAAAAACATTTGAATGGGAAACAGGAATCTTATAACATCAGTAAATGCACATTTATGGACATAGTGGTATAACTGCTACTCTGTGCACTGGGGAAGCCATATTTTGAGAATTACATGAACTTCTGTGCTGTTGTTTTATCAAAGTTTGGAGCAGAGGATTTCACAGCCTTCTTGTCCAAAACCTTGTAAGCATAGAATGGGAAGGAGGGAGCACCAAAGTACAACAGGTCGTTCATTGCATGCGGAGGAAAGCAGCAAGTTAAAAGAGAGAGAATTGGTGGGATTTAAATTCCAAAAAGAAAGAAATGAAAATAAGAAAAAAAAAATGATTGAATAAATAAATATATAAAGAATTTAGTGCAATGGCACATTGAAAATAAATATATCACATATGTAATAATAGTAATAATAATTGTAATTATGATAATAAAAATAAACAGAAAAATGTAAGTAAACAGTAGATGAATTAAAATTGAACATGAAAAGAAATTGGCACAATTCAAAATGAATGACTAAATAAACACTTCTGTATGACGACACATGAAAAATACACATATGTACAATAATATACAGTAATAATATAATGACAGTGACATTATAAAATGATAACATTATAATAATAATGACGAAAGAAAGAAAAAAAAATGAACAGCCTGCTTACATTAAGTTAAATAGTCTAAATGTAAACATGGAGTGTTGTAGTAAGCCCAGAAAGCACATGGCCACTTGCAGGAGGATTTTTTTTTTTAATAAAGGATGGGAAGTAATTGAATTTTCTTTTTTTATTTTTTTCCCTCCACTTTCCATTCCACCACTGTAATCTACTATTACTCTTTAGATTAAGTTTGTGTTCTAGTTTTTCTTTTTCCTCACTATTATATTTTTTATTATTAGGAAGGTTGTAAATTATTATTATGACTAGACAAGTTTTGTTGATTTCGAATTCTTTACAGAAATCTTTTTAATCACTGGTTCTCACTTGTTAGCATTAAACTTTAATATGTAACACATTGAGTTACATTTTATTGGTTTACTTATTTATTTTTTATTATTATTATTATTGTATATTAAAGGTACGTTTTGGCCTTGATAGCTGCTACACCACCATATTTTACACATATACTATTCACTTTTTGTCTTCATTATTAGTATATGATCGTCATCATCAAGGTATATTATTATTACTGTACATTGTTGCACACGTTATGTTTATTTTTCAGGTGTTTATTTATTCACTCATTTTGAATTCTGCCAATTTCCTTTCAATTTCAATTTCCTCTCCTACTGTTTTCTTACATTTTTGTGTGTTTATTTCATCTTTTCATTTATTTTTATTATCTTGTTACATGTTGCGTATTATTATTATTTTATATTACAACATATGACCTGCTTATTTTCAATGTGCCTTTATAAATATATTTCTATTCTTTTCGCTTACTTCCCTCTCACTTTTCATTTGCCCATCCACTCCCTCAAGCAATTAAAAACTATCTCCAAAGGCCTGTCCTGCTTACAAATGTCCCATCCCCATATCAGAGTGTTTCCTTGGGCAACAAAGCCACAAAATCATCTACTCCAAAACATTGATAAAAATAACAGATATAAATAATTTCATATAATTCACAAATATCTCTTGATGAAGGCTCAAGGAACTGAACCAAAATATTGAATCAATTTCACCAGGAGTGGGAAAATTCTCCCCATCAAAGGTTACAGTATTTAACAAAGCAAATCTGCATCAAAAGAACACAAAACTGTATTATTGTTATTTTAAGGAACTTATTAAGCCATTTATATATTAATACAGAATTTATCTAGTAATTCTTATTCACATGGGAAATCCTGTTACTTTAACCATCTAATAAATTATTATCTTCTCACTGACCACTGCCAAATAATTTGATCAAATTGTCCTGACTCTCAAACAACTGTTATTTTATTTAATATTTATTGATTTTAATTATATTTTTTTTTGCCATGATTTTTATTCATAACAAAAAAATCCTGAATAGGGTTTACATTACCAAGAAAATACCAAATAAAAAGAAATAAAACTAATTTATTGTATGTCATGAAAAACAAGAATCAATAAAATGCACGCATACCTTGAGCTATGCTGAATCCTAACCAGGACGAACAACTATCTCATATTCCCCTCGATGATAGCTGAAGGCTTAAAAGCAAACGATTGTGCATTTTATTGAATCCCATTTTTCATGCTACTTTACATGCACACATTGAACTTTTCCTTTCATTCTTTTGTGATTAATGTCAACAATAGCAATTATTTGCTCATCATTGTTTAAAAGACATTTTTTTAGTGAAAATGAAAAAAATAACTGTTAGAAGATAAAGGACTTGCCATAGAAAGACACTGTGATTCAGACACAATTAACTGTAACAATGGGAAAACTTTAATCAAATGTATCAAAACAAGAAATAGAGAGAACATATCGTTGTCATTCAATTGAACAACCAGTCTAAAATTACACCAAATAAATTCAGCAAAATTAAAATTCTTGAATGGAAAGAAATTCTGACAGTCTTTCAGAAAGCCATCCTAGCTCAGCTTACTTTGTAGATCTTCCTGCATGTCTCTGTAAGGCCTCATTAATTCCTCTAACCTCTGCCTGAAATTAAGGCTACGTTCTGCATTGGGGTCAATGTCAGTAAAGTGTTTTGCCAAACTGGAAGCAAGACACAATCCTTCGTTCAGGTTGTCCAGAGTTATCTTGGATCGGTCCACAGTGCCCTTGTTTTCATTATCATTGGAGGATTCCACAACCATATCAAGGTCCTCCTCGTAGGGTTTAGTAAACTCCCCACGTGACGACTCTTCACTTGATTCGACCTGAGACTCACCCTCAATCAACTCCACATGTGGCTCAAGGAGTTCTTCCATTTCAGGAGACTGCGGGTCAGTTAATGTCTCATCTTTCAAATTCTGCATAACCTCAAAGCCTGTAGTGTATTTCAAAACAAAAGTTCTTGAAGGCACGCAAGAGACACCAGAATCATCCACATTGAGCACCTGCTCTGAAACATCACCCATCTCTTTAAGCCGTACGTAAATCATGGTATCATTTGTATCTCCATCAAATTTGATGTTCTGCAATCCATACCTTTTTTTAAAGTTTTTAAACCAATCTTTGCCAGCTTGAAACTTTATTTTTCCCACATTGCCCCCACCTGACATTTCAATGAAGTGCCTGTAAAGCCGCTTCGCATTCTCACAGATCACAGCACTAGTTAAAGGTATTTTCTTCTGGACCTGATCTCCCAACCACACACTTAGCACCTTCTCCACTTTCTCTATATAACGATCACGCTGCCCGCTAATTACTTTGGCACTTTTTGGTGCTCCCCTAGCAACACTTAGGCGTATAGCTTCTTCACTTTTCTTTATTGTTCTAATGGTCGATTCATTGACTCCCAAGAGGCGTCCTACCGAAGCTGCACTCTCTCCATTTGCTAACATGTCCAGAATTTCAATTTTTTTCCCTAAGGACATCACTCTTCTTGGCCGCTTCACTCTTGTCTCCCCTTTTGTACTTGTTCGACACTGGGCAGCCATAATCAAACACAAATTGCTACAAGTGCTGAAAACGTCAATGGGATTTAGAACATTGGAACAATGACTGAGCTGGGCTTATCAGTGAATCACAGAGGAATATATGGTGTAGGGCGACTTACTGCACTGGTAGAACACAAACACATGGAGAATTCGAGACAATTCTACAATGCTTTTAGGGGCAGCCCATAAATGCTTGGATCCTCAAATGCTGAAGCACAGTTATTCAAGAGATGGAAAAAGTTGTTTCGTTCTGAAAAGCGTTTTTATCACGAATTTACAATTAAATATCTACTCATCACTTTGTTCTTTACTTAAAATATCAGTTCTATTAAAACTGAAGATTTTTTTTCCTTTCAAAACTTGCAATTAACTGAATTTTGGAACAAATGTGGAACCCGCAAAAGTGATTTCTCTGTAATAGTTTCAAAAGAATTAAAATAAATTCTTTATTTAAAAATCCTCATTGAATTGGCTTTTCACTTGTATGTAATTCAAATTATTAAACACTGTCAAATGTCACACGTAGGTCTTTTATCTTCTGGTGCCATTCTGAACCGATGCTAGGAACTGAAAAGTAATTTTTGGTTCTTCATTTAGCAAACAGCATTAATATGACACCGGAAACACTGATTCTACACTGGAGTCTATTGAAGTTACAGTTTTAAATTATTCTATGCAGGTATTCTACAAATCACCAACCAAGTATTTGCACATTAAATCATGAAACAATATTTGAAGACGAAGGAAGACTTAAATAAATTTCCCCAACATCGAAGATAGATAAAATCATAAAAAGACGAACGCCACGGCTGACGTCTCTTTCTCAAAGGCCATTGGTTGAATTATAATGACGTCATGTGAACTGTTGCCGCTGCCACAAATATGTTCCGTTGGCAAATTATGTCTCTCACCGCAACTTTAGAAAAATCAACATTGTGTGACTGTTTTATTGTATTTTCTGTTTAAATTCTATGTAAAACCTATGTTAGTATTTAAATTATTATTTATTTAATAATACAAATAGAGAGAAAATATCGTTTCAGTAAAAACTTATGATTTTAACCCAATTTTCGTTCTTTGCTTTTATTATTCATTTATTTAATATCTACTGTTTAAAAAAAGTTTACGTGATTTATGTGCATATTCTAAAGTAAATATTGCATTAAAACTGTGAATATATTTTCTATATTGCCTCATACTGTATGAAAAATTTCAGTATTTTTTAAACATTAATAATTCAATTATATTTTTATGATGAGTTTCATTAATTTATTAGAATAAACTTTAAAAAAAATTGCAAATATTTATATAAGGAAAAACAATATAAAATTTATTGAAAACATGTTTTAAAAACAATAACATATCTAATGATGTTTTTTTTTCTTTAAAATATGATACATTGTTTCTATTTTAGTGGCGACTTTTCAAAATTTTCACGAAAATTAAACTGTCATAAAGTAATGTTTTACCCCGCCTTTCCCTCAAATCACGACAATTCCGACTTACCTGTAAATAACCGTATTTAAAGTAGATACATGTAATCTATAAATAGTAAACATGAATTAGGAAATTTATTTACTTATTTATAATAATAATAATAATAATAATGAGCCCCTATGGACCCTACCTCCTCGTTGTGGGGGCGGGAACTACACTAGCTTTAGGGTAAGCTAAAGGGTCCAACCATCTGTAATGAGAACTCGTTCTAATATAGATTATGCTGCATAGGGTGTGGCGCAGGATAAAGTCATCCGCTTTTGGGGGTTTGGCAGAGGCCTCTCCGTTCGAAAAATATACTACAGTCTCCCGCAGGTGGTGGTGGAGAAAGTGGCACCCCATTCTGTAGTATGGCTACCACAATGCCCGGGCAACACCATCCAGTCCGAACAGTCGGAAGTGTTTCGTCTGTGTCAGAGCAGGCGACCACCAAGACTTGGAAACCACGGCAGCGCATCCAATGATCATCACAGATGAACCAGGATCTTATGCGCGACTTCTACACCATTACACAGTTAGGAACTCAACTCACAGGATACAGACAGGCACTACACCGTGCATTCACCACACGTTATCATAAGCGTAACTACAGAATTTTCCGGGGGGGGGGGGGGGGAGGCCGTTTGTATTTGGGAAAAAAAGCGAAGAAATTTAAAATTTAAGCTTGTACCTTTGAATAATTGCATTCTTATTGTTGCAAATAATGCATACAATGCCAATAAGTTAAAAAATATTTTATTTAATTTATTTTTATATTTAAAATATAAAATAATTATACTATTATGTATTTTTCTGGGGGTGGCCATGGCCTATTCTGCACCCCACTCCACCAGAAGATACCATTATGGAAAACACAGAAACAATCTCTACCCTCAGTACATGTGCCCCAACAATACAACTAATGACATATTATGTGCAGCACATGATCATTTATAAACTGCACTCGACAATGCATAGGCACAGACTCTACACTCAGGCCGCCACTCCCCAAAGAACACACATCAAAACAACTCTCCACAGTCGTATACCATCTCAACACACACATTATCCCACAACACTTTGACAATATCTAAACTTTAGAAGACATGCACATAACACACTGTTGCGCCGCACAGGGAACCATTCGGGCACTTGAAATCAAACTTACAACATACCTCCCACTGCACGGTCACAAGAATACATCCCCCCTTGGAGATGTTGCCTTGAGGGCTGCATCAGCGATCTTAGAGGAGACATATCCAGGCTCACACAATACTGTGCAGGAAAGAAAAAAAACAAAGAAACTTATGTCCCAGGGTAGAAAGATATTCAATTATTTATTCAATCATTAATTATAACCATCTAGCACATTGCAAAGGAAAGCCCATTTAAGTGTTAAATACTTTCAATGTTTACTTAGGAAATTAAGTTGTTACCTTGAACCACAACAAGACTAGAAAAAAATGAGAAAAAAAGCAGAGGCTATTAAGTTTTCTCCAAAAACTTCCTATTATTGCCTCTTCATTTTTTTATTGTTGTTGTGTCAATTCTCTTCGTTTACACAAATTCTCAAACCCATTCATGTACAGATATTCATCCATCTTTCTCATAATTCTACCTTCATATCTTCTATCTTCCTTCACCATCGTAAGGACACTCAGCTCATACACTGTAATTATTCCTAAACCATCTCAAGGTAGATGTACATTTTGCAACCACTACCCTCCATACATTCTCATTTCCACATTGGAAACACAATCCAACATATTAATGCAACTGCTATGACAACAGTTATAGGAAGACATCACAAAGATACATGGACAACATAAGCACGTAAGACTGTCAGCGAAAGTGTGGACGTGCCTTGTGTCAAAACAGCACTGGCAGAAATTATTCAAACTCTTCCTTTCCATAACTGCATTTCATCCATTAATCATTTCTTATTGTTATTTGATTTAATGTTTATCAATTGACATTCACTTTTAATCAGTCCATTTTACTGTTAATGTTTCTTCAATATCGAGTTCTGTTCTTGCTGATGAACTAATAATAACAGCAAATGTTCTTTAAGAAATGAAGCTGAATAGAAACATCCTGGTCAATCGTAGGGGTTTTGTTTTGTAATTCCAATCACTCAGCTGGTTTCAGATACAAAATGTAATTGATGAATCACTTGTCTTAGTGAACTTCAGATTTAAAATTAAAATGCCTTAAAATATATTAAATTGTTATAAAAATTAATATTAAATGGGGATTGAAATTGATGGTCCTCTCCCCAAAGGCCTATTGTCACGATAAAAGTAGAGACTCCATCAATCCACTGTCATATGAAACATTTAAGATCTCTTTAGCAGATTTCCTAAAGTAAGAAATGTTTTTTCCTACAGTATCAACAAATTTAGTCTCCTATCTTATTTCAATATTTCTCCTTTTATTTTATTTGTAATAAGCATCTCTCCATTTTTCTTCTGCTTTTTTTATTATTTATCTATGATTTCTTTTGAGCCATTACAGGAATTTTGCACTGGGTGAAAATTTTGACTATAGTTTTCCGGTTTTATTTTACTGCATAGCATTGTTTTCAGAATGAGCTGCATCCCAATTTTATTCTTCTTTCGAATGCTTCTTGAATGGCTTTTTTTATGTAGTGTTAATTTTTTTTTCTTTTCATATTAATGTACATGTATTCATCAACTGTTTCAATTTCTTTTCCATCTATTTCTCTATAGTTTAGGATAATTGCTGGAAATCTTTCTACATTTATTCTCAGGATATGCTCATACAAGTTCCGCTTGTAGTTCTCTTTTTTTTTTTTTTTTTTCATTAATATTGAAAATATTCAATCCATTCCTGATGTCAAAACTTCACTTACAATTGAAGAGTATATCCTGTTAAGAAATGGAAGAATCGTATCTGTACAGTGTGGCCGGGAAGTTCCCGTACCGCAATTATGTAGAAATAAATGTAAATATTTACTATTGAATGTTATTTCAATTGTTGATACTAGAATGTAGAGGTGCAAGGTGCTGTTTTCAGACGAATGTGCGATTTATTGCAGTTCATTCAACGGAAATGTTGTTTTTTGGGTGTAAACAAATGTCAAATAGAACATCGCGGCATATGAACTTGTGTTTACAGCATGATGGTGAACAGTGGACACTTAATGTGTAAATATTTTCTTAAAATATGACTACCAATTAAGGGATGTAGGAACTTTCCGGCCACACTTATATAAAAGGGTATTGAACAAGTGTGACAGTGCCAGAAAATAATTAAACATAAAATGAATTAATATTAATATTGGATAATAACTTTAAATATATTTTGCAAATGCATTCCAAGAGAAAACAAGCAGATTTTTAACTGAATATTTTTTGAAAAAAATATAAATTAAAGGACGATTTAAAACAAAGGAAATCCTAATGAAAGAAAACTGTTGAGTGTTACTGAATGGTCAGAATGGGCCTGCCCAAGGAGTGATGAGCAGTAAGAGACAATCCAACTCAAAACAAACTCAGCTTTTTTATCTTTCTTGTTGGTGAATAGAATTCCCGATTTGTACAAATTAGATAAATGCTTAGAAAAGATGGAAAATACTTCTTTAAATTACTTTGTATCAATTGAACTGAAATCTTACAAGATGTTCTCAACTTATTTGCTTGTTCAAAATTCTGTATAAAAAGTGTCGTAAGAAAAATTCAACTTTTGTTATTAACAAATCTAAGTAAAATTGAAATCCAAATGACTTTTGCTTTTCAAAAACATTAATACTTACTAAAGAGACATTGGAGCTTATTCAGATTAATGGGAAATGGATAGCAGTGATCAGTCGGATGCTCGTCATCTGGGAAAGAGCCTAGTGTACTTGACAAAGGGTTGAGTAAATTTTAGATTTTAACGAGAAAAAAACCCAGAGAAATTCTGTGACTTTATTTCAGCCTACATTACATTACCAGATTCTCAGCTGTGGTGATAATCAAAGAAATCTGCTGAAGAGGATCACATGGAAATATGTTTGTGAAGTAAAGGAAATCTTTCGAAAAGAATCAAAATTTGAATCTTAATCCCATGTAATTGCAAAAACCTTCCCATAATCCTTTACTCAGTTGCAAAACTCCTCAGAACAGATGGAATTCTGAGACTATCGACTTATTTGTAATTTGCATGAGTCACCACAGGCTAAAAGCATTTTGAACCTCTTGGAATAATAAAGTTATTAAACTTTGGATTGTTATATATTAGGCTTCGTTACAATCACAGAATTGTTTTTTATGAATTAAACAGGTAGATAGTGCTTAGGTCTACGTTAGTCACATTTTATTGTAATACTTAATTTTACATTCTATAGTAAAATATGTCGTATACAAGAACTAGGATCAAAAAAACTTGAAGAACTGTGTATTAGACAAAATATTTAATTACAAGATTATTATAATTAATCCGTTATTTAATTAATATTTAATTTTATTATTGTTTAGTTTTCTTATAAAACGTATTGTTTATATAATGAGAAGACTTAAAGAAACAAAGAAAACAATGTACAGTAGAGCTCCGATTATCCACGGAATTGGGTGGCAAGGGCTTTGCGGATAACGAAAATCGCGGATAACCTGAAAAAAGACCAAAAATGAGGTGTAAACACGAAAATAAATATTTCATCATTAAAACTACGTTTTGTTGTACAAAAAACATAATATGTAAAACTTTTAAAATACATACAGTAAAGCAGCAACCTTTGCTCTACGTTTCATCCACAAATTCTGAGAAGGCCTATAGGATCACGATGCACAATAAACCTGTCAGTAATTTTCGACCTTTGCACTGTAGGGCCTATTGTATTTTCCCTGTTGTTGGCTAGGATTAAAATTGTTTTTTTGAGGTTACTAATTAAAAAATTTTTACGTGGCACTCGCGGATAATCGGGGCTTTACTGTACTTGATAAACATGGAGGAATGAATAATTATCCAACGGAATACTTTGCTGGAAACACGTTGTCCTACGATAGGTTTCTGCCATTCCTGTTGAGGGAATAGGCAAAGTATTCTGAAACTGTCAGATAACTATCGATTACATCATTTTTATTAAGTGGTTTTTTTCTGTTATTTGTCTTTATTATTTATATAGATTAATTATACTTTATTTCATGAAGTCTACTTTATTTTTTAACTGCCAAAAATTCAAACAATTCAAAATTAAAAAATTTATTTCCTTATGTAGTTGCATTTTAAATTTTGATTACAGTAGAGCATTGATTATCCGAAACAATGCGGCATGGATAACTGATATTTCGGATAGCCGATCATATACGAAAAAATTGTACCAGTGTCATAGGAGCAATATGAAATGCAGAAACAGCGATACATATTAAACACAAAATCTCATATTGTATTTTAAACATTGCTAATTAGCATAACGACAAAAACAAAGCAACGAAGTCACTGGTTTTCTGCCATTTTCATCGTTTTTCTGGGCAAGCTTCCTTCTTCACTGTCAAGTAGACTCGCAAATTTTGTAATGGCATCACTGTTCTTTTTAATGTCTGATATTGTGGCTTGTCCAACTTAAATTTTTGTCTACGGGAATGCCTTAGGTTAACCGATGTTTCGGTTAATTGGTATTCGGATAATCGATGCGCTACTGTATTTAGGTTTTGTAGAACTTTCCTCATATGGAAACTAAGATGCAAAATTCAGGCAGAGTTAATGCTATCAAGGTTAATGAACAGAATGATACAACATCTCCTTTTCATTAAAAATATCTGACCTCTTTAAGAAGCTCCTCAAGAAGGCAAAGGGAATCCAATTTCACATAATCACATTTTATTGATTATAAGATAACGGGTATCTTATGTTAGCAATGATAATAAAAAAAAACTTGTGAATGCAAAAACTGTTTTGAGTACCGAGAACATTCTGGAGTAACATTATAACACATTTTATTTGTTGGTAAAAAAAAAAAATTCTAAAAAGTTATATAATATCATAAATCTTATATTATTCAATAAAGTTGATGGCATCACTTAGATTGAATGATTTAAATTTTCGATGTATAAGCGTAAATAAAAATGATTCAAGATGTACAGCATATACAATTAAGATATACCTGGTTCTTAATTACAGGTTGTTGTTTAGTATAATACAATGTGTATAAGTAATACCTTCTAAATTGTTCTTACGATTTGCAGCAATGGCTTCTTTAAGTTTGCTAAGACACAGTGAAGCACATATTAATTCATCGCTATTTTGAATTCCTTGGAGTTCATTTTTGAATTGGTGAATCAACTTTGCCTTTGAATTTTCAAAATCTGTTGTTTTAATAGCAGCATTTGGTGACATATCTTTACTTAAAGGAATCTCTCTAATAGCAGCTTTGTCACTTGACAGAAGAAAATCTTTGTAATTTTGAGCTGCAAAATGAATGTGAACGCACATATTGAACTTCACTTTGTAATCTTTACAAACACATTTCAACATGTGAATGCAAATATCACAAGCATCACATCGGATATCACACCCACAAACAGTATTGTTCAGTGAAACCTGGTAAGTATTGAAATCGTTAGCTTTACGCAAAATACAGACTTTTTCATTTTCAATAAAGGCACGTACTGTATCAAAATCCTCTTGCTGTGCTTGTTGGTGACACTTTCTAATGAGCCGGTCCTTGTACGATAGTTTACCTTTTTCCAATGTGATCATTCTCTCCGCTATTCTTTTTTGAGTGTTCTCAAGTAACAAAGGAAATGACTGTTCAACCCGACGTACATTTTTTTTATCAAAATAAATAGTTTTTATAGTCCTATGAAAATTTTCTAAATTTATGTTTGCATTAATGTCACCAAGATCTGTTCGGTATGCATAACTCCAGGCTTCCTTTCTTCTCCCATATTCAGATTCAAAATACCTTCTAAAAGAATGAAGCTCTAATTTGCTTTGAAGGTATTCAAGAAAAACATTCAACTCACGTTGAAATGTCACATGATCACTTTCATTACGAAGTGAAATTAGCCTGTCTTGAATGGCTTTTCGTTCTTCACATGGAACTGTATTCAAGTTTTTCATCCACGATTCAAGTATGTGCCAAGAACACAAGAATTTGTAATTTGCTGGACACATGACAGTAGCCCAGACATTGTAATAAGTCTCTATATCATCTGACATAAAGGCATTTGTTACAATTACACCCACGCGACTCTTGATTAACTCAAAGAAAATCTTTAATGCATTCCCATCTACTTCTCTGGAATACATAAAAGCACAAGGGAATCCCTCCTGGTTATCATCAATCACTGCAAGTGTTGTCAGCTTAAGATCATCAGCACTGCTTCCATGTAATGAATCAATTAAAATGCATTTTGGGCCAAACTGCTTCAATAAGTCTGTCTGTGGCTCGTTCATGTAGACCAAAAAGAAATCTGATTCTGTTAACTGTGAACAATCTGTGCTTGCATAAAAGCTTTCATTGTGGGAATGGTATAGTAAAATTGGATTCCAATTTGGATTTTGTGACAATTCAGTTATCATTGATGAGATTTGAGCAACATTATTAACCTCTCCTGTCTTAAATAATGGAGCTTTTATCGATCTTGCAATGTTGCGAATGTCTTGCCTAGTGACTAATCGACTGCGTGTCAATGTGGAAGTTAGTCTAAAATCATCCAGAATTTTTGCCACTGGGACCTGCTGTAGTAACTGTTGTGCTATTTTCTCTTTATCGGTAGAAGATATTGGGATATGCTTCAACTCCGACCTGTGACCCACATGGGTTTCAATGTAAGTAACTTCAACTGATCCGCTTCCAAGATGTTCCACTGCATTCATTTTGGCAGGACACTCTCCATCTATTCGACATGACTTTTGTTTTTTTATACAGCGTCTCCCAGCTGACTTACTAACAAACACACCGCTTCTTGAACAGTAGAAGTTGGTTGTTTTACGGCTTTTTGATTTGCAGCTTGCATTATGTTTAACAAATAAAGAATTACTGGCAGCTTCAATCTCACTTTTCCATTGGTAGAACTCCTCAAGACTCTTAAAGTGATGTGTGGACGTCCTAATTTCAGTTCCGTGAACGTCATTAAAATGGTCAAACAGCTTTTCACTCAAAACGACTTCTTTGCAAATGCAACAAGTCTTTTGATTGTTGGCTGTGAATGGCTGAAGTTTGTGTCGAGTTCGTATATGGCTGTAGAGGGTGGCAGCTCTCGAGTAGGTTTTTTTGCAAATGTCACAGATATGTTGAGGAGTGGTTTTAGACACTTCACATTCGTTTAACATTACATGTCCATCGCTGTCCCTAACGTCTCCCTCCATATTTACAGTTGCTTAACATAGCCGATAGATGTCGCTTAGAGTGAGCATCTTCAAAAAGAGATTCTCATAGCGAAATTTAAGAAAAGAATTCATTCTACAATTCATACTCGTAAATTCGAAAATAATGAAATATTACTTTAAAATTATTCCTAAAAAAATGCTAGTTACCTACCTAATATTGGATACGTAATAAAAATGTAGCAAACACAATGAACAATTTCTAAAAATCCATTCAGCTTTTCACATTTCCAAAACCCGATTCTTAAAACGGAATTTATAATAAGAAATCCTTTTTTGAGCAATATTAAACCTTTAAATTTGAAAATAATTAAATATCACTTCTAATATTACTAATAAAAAAAGAAATTTATCTAAATAACATTAGATATATGACATAAACAAAACACACATAACAATCGCTTTCGAAATTTTCATTCACCTTTTGATTGTGACTAATTCTAAATCGTTCGGTGCAGAATTTGAAATAGAGTAAAGTTAAATTCTGAGTACTTTCTTAATTCTTCAGATATATTCGATGGAAAAGTAATGTAAAATCAGCCGAGTTATGAATTACCGACTCAGGATTCAGCGAGAAGCCTAGTAAATTATAGAACTGCGTCCGAAATTAAGAAAATTCTTATCTAGATATTTTTTTCTGCAAGCTTGGGTGAAAATATTACGTGATGATGGAAGCGGAAGATATCGATGATCCAATGATGGAATTTTACGAAAGAATCTTCCCAGAAGAACTTCTCCGTACTGATGAGGAAGAAACACGTTCGTTTCAGTGCGAAATATGTACGAAAACATTTCGCAAAAGGGAAACACTTAGAACCCACAGATTGAGACATAATCTGAGAGCAAAGCAGTTCACTTGTCCGGTGTGTAGTAAGGGATTTGTGGAAAGGTATCGTCTAATTCTCCATTTGAGGACACACACAGGGGAGAAGCCGTACAAATGTGATTATTGCCAGAAATGCTTTTCGCAAGTATCAAATCTGAATGTGCATCTTAAAAGGCATACTGCTGATAAACCTTTTGCATGTGAATACTGTGACCTGAGGTTTGCTAATACTTCGGATCTTAATGTGCATAAAACAACTCATCCGAATGAAAAGCCATTTGGCTGCGAATTTTGTAATAAACGCTTCTCTGATTTATCCCAACTCAGCGATCACGTAAGAGACCATTCTAATGACAGGCCATTCCAGTGTCAGATATGTGGAAGAGGTTTCAGAGTTTCCGGCTCTCTGACTGTACATATGAAGCTTCACACAAGGGAAAAACCACTTAAATGTGACTCTTGCAATCGAGGCTTTACAGATTCAGCACATCTTAGAAGTCATCTAAAATCACACGTGAGAGGAAATCCTTACGCATGTGAATGGTGCAATCAACGCTTTCGCCAGCCCACGGCGCTCAGCGATCATGTGAAGAAGAAGCACAGAGACAAGGAAGCCACAAAGAAATTTATGTGTGAAGAGTGTCATAAGTCCTACAACCTTCTATCACAATTGAAACGCCATAGGAGGTCACATACAGGGGAAAAACCTTATAAATGTGAATTTTGCAGTAAGTGCTTTACAGTGTCGTCCAATCTGGAAGACCATCTTAGTTCCCATACAGAAGGAAAACCATATTCATGTCAATTGTGTAATGAAAGTTTCACCCAACCTTCAACACTCATGGCTCACATGAGGTCGCACAATGGGGAAAAGCCATTTACATGCAACTTCTGCAATAAAAACTTTTCAAAATCACGGCACCTGAACGAACATTTCAAGACTCATACAGCGGAAACAACGTATTCATGCGAGAAGAACTTTAACCAGTGTTCTGCTCTTAAGGCTCACATGGAATTACACAGCGAGGAGGAAAATCCTTTTGAGTGTGACGTTTGCAGCAAGACCTTTAGAGCTTCATCCCGTCTTGCTAAGCACTTAAAGAAGCACCAAGAACCGAAGCCTGGCTCAGATGATGTGAACAGTGTTAGTCAGTGCTCATCTAACTGTGACTTACCCCAGGACGATTAAGCAATGAGGTGGAAAAAGGTATCTGAACATGTTACTAAATCTATTTAATAAGAGAGTTTGATAAAAATATACCTAGATAAAAATATACCTAGATTAAAAACATTGAAAGTTCCAAAATATTACATTTTAAAAACGACACAATTTGTTTGGAAAAAATTGCGCTTTGTGTTTGCTGCTTCAAGTTTCAAATATTTTGATTTAAAACCTGATGCTAAGATCAATCTGTAAAGAAAAAAAGTAGTTATTTCTATAATAGCTAAAAGTATAATAAATTATTATTTTTAGAGTAGACGATGAAAAGAAACAAACAGTGAATCTCCTCTTCATCCAAATCCTGATTTTCTTGGAATTACTTTGAGTTATTGTAGAAAAACTACAACGATGCTTCCTGTTTTTTAAAACAAAATTCAAGATTTTAATGAATTTTGTGCATTTCTAGCAGGAAAATGAACGTTTGTAACAGTTTGCAAATATGGATTTTTACTTATTTTAACTTTAAAACAATGGTTAAATAGATAATCTTAGGAAAAAAAATCCAAATCTATCTGCCTTGATGAAAAATCTCCCTTTTAAGACAATAATTAATATAATATCTTAAAAGGGAGATATTTTCATCGAGGCAGATAGATTTGGATTTTGGATTTGTTAAGTTTAAAAACTGAATTAAAACTGAATACTTGTTAGTGCAATTCATTCTATAATTTGTAGTTAATTGAACCAATAACATGATAATGAGCCATCCAGAACTGATGTAAACCAAGCATAGCAAAGGCACAGTGGGATCTTTTTCCTCTCACCTTTTACTTTAGCCAATAAATGACAACATGAGGGTCACACGTGACCTTCCGAAATTCACCAGGAAGAAATATAGCAAAGGCATCATGAAAAGAAACAACCATTCATCAAACAACATCTTTGATGGAAATTCCACAAATGAAAGCTTCTTCTACTCAAGAAAGCACTTGAACCCAATCTAAAACTTTTTTCTGAACTTTAAGACATAATCGTCAATTATGGAGCAATTTTGAAATTCGATCCAATTTAAAGAAAGCCTTCAAAAATTTTTGTTGAATTTCGAAATGGTTGTTTCTTTTCACGAGGGAACACATTGTGCCATTGCAATGTTTGGTTTACATCAGTTGTGGATGGCTCATTGTCATGTTATTGGTTCAAATAAAATATAGGAAAAAAGGTTTTATAAAGTGAGAAAAAAAATGATTTAAAATGTTTAATTTGGATTAAGACTGTAAAAATAAAATTTTATACAATTATGAAAAACCTAACGTAATCAATTCCTATTCGTAGTTATTGTTTTTGTTAATAGAATTATTAATAGAATTGTTAGTTATCAGTAAATTTCTTACTAAGTTTCAATTTTTTAAGGTATATTGTTATATAAGTTGTTTCTTAAAAATTTTATTCTATTCCTTTCCATTTGGAGTGTTTTCTTTGACATTTAAGTGATTTTACAAAGAAAACTACGTCGAAAATCTTTTTTTTTTTTTTTTTTTTTTTTTACATTAAACCGTCAAAAATAACTTCCACATACTAAAACTGAATGACTAATGGTGGTTGGCTGTTGATTGACTAATACCTCTCTATGGATATGGCGAAGCAGGATTGAAAATGTTAGCAGATTCGAATGGTGCTGGTTTAAAAAAAGAAATGTTTTCTTCTAAATTGTTACTTTTCCCTAATTAAATTTGCAAAACCTTATTTGAAAATCTCTAAAGTTATCAAATAAATTTAATTTCATTGTTATATTTCCTATAGAATTTTTTACCTAAAGCAGTCGTTTCTGTAGAAAACATTTCCAATTTGAGCAAATAAGAAGGGGCATTATTGTTTGTATAACGACTGGGAAGAAGCATTGGTATGAAGGAACCAAACTTGACAGTTGCCATGTGTCGACATGTACAGAAACCAATTGCCATGTGTCGGCATGTACAGAAACCAATTGCCATGTGTCAACATGTACAGAAACCAAT
>JAFIDM010008419.1:2222372-2239450 GCA_023159025.1 Thereuonema tuberculata | reverse complement strand
ATGTACAGAAACCAATTGCCATGTGTCGACATGTACAGAAACCAATTACCATCTGTCGACATGTATAGAAACCAATTTCCATGTGTCGACATGTACAGAAACCAGAGACATATGACTTGATGCATCTTATAGATGTCAGTGTCAAGGTGACAACATTTTTGTGTGTGTTCTTTCAAAAGATGATAAAAATCAAAGATAAAAAAATAAAGTTGTGTTATTAAAATGAACAAAACATTTGCAAATTTTAAAATAAGATGATTGTTGGAAAAAGTATTTACAATATTACTATGGAAGTATATTTTACAAATGAAAGTAGAATATACACACAAGAAATCCAATTCATTGTTACTTGGGTCTTCATCTCTGCTCTAAATTAGAATATACTTTCATTTTTAAAGACCTGCAAACTGGCATCTGCATCTAATAGCTTCAAAACTTGAATGAAAATGGCATCTAGTGATAGTAGATATTAAAAGCAGCAACCATTTGATAATTTAATTTTCCTGCCTGCAATGGCCATCCAATGTTCTTGTCAACAGATGAGTAAGAACAAGAATTTGTGTCGTACATTCATTGTATATCCTATATTTAAGAATTGTCTTAAATTTGTCTGGACCAGTTATATGATTCCATTCCGATCGGGTAACAGATTTTTATTATTACTAAGATGGCTGTCTTCTGATTTGCCCCTGATGGTTCTCATAAATAAAGACCTTTGGGAACAATTTGAAAACAGTTTGAATTGAAATAAAAACAAATTCGAGGTCTTTCAAAAAATAATGAAAAGGTGCATTTGTAGAAATAATTATAAATAAATTAATGTAAATAATAAACAATTTTTTTCTGATTGAAAATGGAGAGAAATAGAAGAAATATGGAATGTGTTTTTTAATTTTCCATTTTGTTAATTACTTTTTCAAATATGTTAGTTGAAGAGTGATAAATATAGTTAAGTTTAAAAAAAAAAAAGTTTAATGTTCCAGTAAAAGAAAAGCAATTAATTCAAATAAGAATACCTTTTTGAGTCGAGCTGGTAGTCTGGGACGGCCGTTTCAAGCTTTTGTGCTCTCCTCAGCCAGAGCTAATCAGCCAGTGCAAGACTCAAAAAGCATACGAGAATATTTTAGTTTTTGAGGGGTCACTGTCTCCATCCTGTATTCTCAATACCTCCCCTCGTATTCCTTTTGAGTCTTGCACTGGCTGATTAGCTCTGGCTGAGGAGAGCCTAACAGGCTCGAAACGGCCGTCCCAGAGTATCAGCTCGACTCAAAAAGACATTCTTATTTGAATTAATTGCTTTTCTTTTACCCATTAGAGGGTTTGTTATTTATTTCTTTATTTTTTGTTCCAGTAAATGTTTTGCTTTAATTATTTCTAAGCTTTTATATTAAAATTGGAATGTACCAAGTGACAGTAAAGGTGTTTTTTATTTGTTTGCTGACAGAGACTGTTTGACATGTCCTTGTCATTCCATAGTTTTAAGAGAAATTACTTTGTAATTTTTTTATGTATATAATTTATAAATTTATTATTTACTGTTTTCTTTAATGTAATTTTGAGAAGTTTATTAATATATTTAAGAAGTTTTATTTTTTAAAAATTAATGCCTTAATTAATAAAAATTGTTTAAATTCTAATTGCATAGAAAATAAAAGATATTTATAACAGTTATAAAGCAACAATTTTTGACAGCATCGTAAGTCCACAAGATAGATGCCACTCAATTGCTGTTACATGAGGAAAAAATAGAAGAATACAAAAATATATAAATATTTTTCAGTTCCTGAAATTTTAAAATGTTTGGAAATCTGCAAAGATCCAAAAATAAAAGTAAAAAAAAATAATATATGTTATATATGTTAAATATAAATTGTTTGGATGCTGTTTGTTTTAATTGTTGTTTTAATAAAGTTTAAATGTGAACAATCTCTAAGATGGTCTTTTATTTTATTGAGGTCAGAAACAAACATTTCTGCACATTTTGGAGATAATAATGGTAGTGCTTCAAGGAAACTTTATTTTGGCACTTTTCTGGATCCTTCTCTGCAGTAGCAATGTTGTTTTTAAGGACTTAAACAAATACCAAAGTTTTAGCTTCCTAAGATAAATAGTTTGTGTTATCTTCATCACAGGTGGATGAATTTTAAGTTACATTAAAAATATATTTAAAACTTTATTCTATTTTTTTAGCCCTTTCTGATGTATTTTAAAGCCATATTACAAATATTAGAAATCTATAATATTCTGCAGTAGTATGTTACCATTAGATATATCCCATGGATATATGTTTTTAGATATTTTTAGATTTACGTAGTTACATTAAATATCCTCAAATGAAGAACAAAATTAATATTTTTTTTGGAATAAAGTAACCACCTTTTTTTAATTTTGATTTTTATCTGCATTATTAATGTAGAAATGGAAGATTTGTTTTGTGCTAAAAATTCAAAATTATTACCTACCTGATGGAATGTTCCATTCTTTTAATTTAAACTTTTGTAGAAACATAATTTATGGCTGTGATAGTGAGATCAGACATTTTATCTAAGCAGTGCAACACTTAATGATAGGTTTAAGACTGTTCAGTGCGAATTCTACAGCGATTTGGATAGAATCCACAACTGCAGGGAAGGAAGGAATGCAAAGTGATTTAATCATAATTATGTAAGAGATGATGGAAAGAAGGGTTAAGTTTCGTTCTACCCAATGACTTCCTATTAGTACAAATTAACGTCGTTGCAAATGTAAAGTGTCCCATGTGTAAAAAGTAACTTCCTAAGAAAAATGCTATTTCATGCTGCACAACGCGATATTACACTCTAAGATTTAGCCAAAGACAGCATTGAGTGATCAGATAGGAGGTTTTTTTGAAATTAGTATTATTATAACGAGACATATCAGGAAAAACAAAATGGTTATTAAAAACTCTTATATGTTCATAGATGCTTTTGATGAACAATTTAATGTTGACGGTCAATTAGGATATTTTACAAATGGGATATATCACAGCGAAATACAAAGATCTGCACATAAGAGTTTTTTTGTTCAGTACCTAATTGAAAACGCTATTCAAATATCTGCAAAATTAATTTACGACAAAAACGACAAAGGAGATTTTAAATATGCAACGACGATATATAGTAGCATTCATAAAGTTAATCCTCTTGTTAATATAGAAATAATTTAATAAAACATTTATTATTAAGGTTTCAGAAATGTCTTCAATTATAGGAAATGACAATGTGTATCCTGCAGAGCAACTACATTTACTTCACCAGTCTGTGTTTGAATTTCATTTGTATTTCTCTTCGTCTGAAAGCTCATCAAATGCTGTTTCAATTTCTCTTTTCTATTATTTTCTCTTGACTTGTTTCTAACGCAGGAACAAATCAACTGCTGTTCAACAAAAAACAAATAAATATGTACAGTAAGCTTAGGTCCATTTTGAAGTCGAGTTTTACAATTTGAAATCCCAATTCCTGAGACAGGAAAGACTGACTTGGTTATCCAATAGAAAAGACGTTATAAAAGATGTTTGATTTTCATACGCATTACAAATGAGCTGAAGGAAGAAAATATAAAAAATTGAGATTAGAATTCTTCTGTATATGACTTCTTTTTTCTGTTCCCAGTCAATAGATGATGGAATTTACCCCCCATTCAATCTTATGCCTGACCAAGAATCAACCAAATTAAAATTAAGCAACAGACTTAATGCAGATTTCAATCTAGTCCTTGAAGCGAAAATGCCATTACTTCAGACCTTACCTTGTTCTGTGCAGAAACTGATGTGAGCTGAGTAGTTGTCTATTGATGAGCAAATCTTGTCACCAGGACACATATCTGATGACAAGACTTTTGCATCAGTCATATATTGTGGATTAAGCTATTTCATAACAATAGAGATACAGAGCAGACGAAAACAATCAACAATCAACAATTAGTGTTGGGTGCTCAACTTCACCCTACACTAACACAAAGATGTAACTTTGAAAATGATTCCGTGGACAGAATGACCTGAATTTGACTTATCCTGTGCAACATCTGATGACCATTAATCTTGTATACAAATGAGGAACATTTTACATATAATTATTTTATGAAAAACACAGTTACATTGTGTTTAAAATTTGACCTTCATGCATCTTTTCTAAATACCTGAAATCTCTTTCCAGTTTTATTTTTGATCCGCTCTGAAACAACCCATGACGTTACTTATCACAACTGTTTGATAGCGGCGGCATGGGTAGCTTAAGAAACAAAACACAAGGTGAGGATTCAAAACAAATTACAAATAGTTTATTATCTAAATTTACAAAATTTCAGTTCAACTGATAAATCTTTCTGAGCAAATATAAAAGAAAAGAAAAGAATTAAAAAAGAAAAACTTGAATAAGACAAACATCATGTGTTTTACATAAACACTTCATATAATTACTTTTTTAATTCACTTTTTCAATGATAATATACTCACTAGTAAATTAAACATTTCCTTCTTGTGATTGCTATTTCATTACTTGGAATTGTACAGACTGTAATGGAAGCCTGTATCTAAGTAACCGTCAATGCAAAATTTAAAACTGGAATAAATAAAGTTAGAAAGAGGCAGACATTTCTAGGTCAAAATCATTAACGACTGGAAATTTAGGAAAATTTTGAACCTCTGTCCTTTCAGATATTCAGTAGAATACTGTTTAAATTATTCACTTAATTATAGAATCATGGAATGAACATAGGGGAAAAAATATGAATTATATTAAAAATAGTTAGTAATAATTATAGTTATAGAGACATGAAATGTCAGTTGGGATATGGAAATTAGAGTATGAGGGGAAGACAGGTGAAGCATGAGCATATATGGAAACATTCATGTGTGATGATGAACCCTTCGATCTCTGCTATGAACAACTCACCACTCATCTGTTCGACACTTATTGTTTTTGAAGAGCAGGAATTTGCCTGTTAATATTGACCATATTTCTTTTAGAGATCATTTCCTGCAAAAGAATCAGTAATTCTTAGAGCATCCAGAATTTAGTAAATCTCTCTTGACCCATCTACGAAAATAAATCAAATAAAATAAAGTCTGATTTTAAAATACCAATAATGGGCATTGGCAGAACAAGTAGCGTCCAAATAATCAGAGAATGTTTTAAAGATGTTAGCAAAGATGAGATTAGGTAAATAATAAAAAAAAGAAAGCATAATAATAATAATAATAAATTAATGAACCTAAACAAGAATTAAAAAAAAAAAAGAAGGCAGAAATGGATCTGGAAATCTTAAGTTAAGGAGAGGAATGTATTCATACACACAAAATAATAACCAAAATACAAGTACACACAATAGACCAGACATCACCTTCACTGACAAACCACAGAAAGCAGCGTTTATGATTGATGTAGCCATTCTATGCAATAACATGTATCAATCACAAAGATAAAGAATCCAAATACTTTGATTTTGCTAAAGAAAATGAAAAACACTTCACAATGTCCTGATCATTGTCTCAGCAACAGGTCTAATCCCAAAGAATCTTCATGACAGCCTTAAGCTACTGACTCTGCATCCGAACATAATCATGCAAATACAAAAGACTACTGTTCTAAGTACATGTCATGTAGTTTACGAATTCCTATAGAATTTGGGTGGGAACTCATTACAAACCACAAAATAACCTTCAGAAATACAAGTGATTATCGAAACCACCTATCAAAAACAATTATAAAAAACAGTACATAAATATAAGTATTTTTCTTTTTAGAAATAAATGAATAAATAAATAAACATATAAACTCAAATATGTCTGTATTTTGGAATATTCCTACTGTTTAATTTCTATTTTATAAAATTGTTTAATTGTAGCACTTTGTCTCTTTGTTTTTTGTTTTTTTTTGCTCTTTTTAATTGTCTTTATTTCTTACTCCATTGTAATCTCTGTATTTTCTTTTTATTTTATTTTAATATTTTTTCCAATTATCAAAATACTTACCATCTCCAATTTCTGCAAATCTTCTAAATACTTGTTTGTGATATTTATCCTGAATGGAAAAACTTATAATTCTGATAAAATTTTATGTTTTGCAGCTGTGACAATAATTCTTAATAGTTTTTATTCCAAGGGAAATAGGAGAATCATTTCCATGTCATTTACAAATAGTCAGTTGTTTGAGCTTAAACTTAAAAACAGAAAATTGGTGTTCATTGTAAGAATGATGATATTCACATTTGTTTGGTTAATTTTCACTGAAATTAAGCAATTAAGAGACCTTTTAATTTAATGTTACTGTTTTTATTAAATTGTACTTTTTGATAATGTGCCAAATTTTTTAAATCGTTAATTTATTAAAAGTCTAAAGACATACAATAATTTTACCAAATAAGATTGTTTAATAATTAAGATTTATTCATTTTTAATACATAATGTGACAACTTTAATACATTTTGATATCTAAAACATAACCGTTATGTTGTGTGTTTTTTTTTTTTTAATTAATTGCAACCGAACTACTCTTACAGAATAGACTGCAATGTAATAGAAATTGGTCAGTTTTGTTTGTGAATGTTGCAATTGATACAAAAATACATTCTTAATAATAACGTTTTATAAAAATTAAAGTATGTTTTTGTATCTTAATACATAATAGGTAAGGTATGAAATAGCGTAATCAACTGAACTTCCTGTAAAACTTGGAGGGTGTAGAGCAAGGGAGAAAGATAATAACAGTGGTGTTGCAGGTAACCACCAGAGCTAAACTACTGTATGTAAGTCCAATTGATAGAGTCATGATCTTCTGATTGACCATGTGAGGCATCTGATGTCTTTTGGGTTTCACATGTCGTTATCCTTAAATTTTTTATTATTTCTCTTCGATAACCAAATAAAATTAAAAAGCAGAATTATTTCTCTATAAGAAATATCTGTTGCTATAATGGTTGCAACAATAAGTACATTATCTTCTCAATGTGTCACAGCCGTAAAGATCAAACAACTAAAATAACAGATAAAAATTTATAAGAAGCAGGATTTGAGTAAAAAACTTACAAATAAATAAGTAAATACAACATAAAACAGAATTTCAAGCATATGCTTCATCACTGGGTTTTTATTCTACATTCTTTAAACATTCTACTGTTATTAAAAACAACCACACAATCCAACAATAACAAAAAAAAAATGCTGAATTAAAGAATGTTATTTTGAACCTTTCAACACTTTTGTGTCAAACCTCAAGAAAGGACTGAGAAGACAAGTGTTTGCCTACATAGAAATAATAAAAGAGAAATACAGAAACATTCTTTAAACATTTTGTATTGGAAGAAGGTCCAAAGGTAAGAGCTGTGGGATAGATGGGTTGCCTGATGGAGTGCTGTCCATTAATGTACAGAGAGGGTGGGTTTACCCCTTCCTTATAGTTTACCCTGAAAATGAGATTCCCCCCCCCCTCACCCCCAATCCAGAAAAAAAGGGGTAGCTTCTTTTTTATTTTTTCCAGTTGATAACATCACCACTCCCATTCCAAAATTTCTGTTGTCCATTGCTTTCATATCTCTGAGGTTATGTGCTTTTGTATAAATGACGTTTGTTCAATGCAGAGATGGATTTAGGTTTTCTTGAACTCCTATTGTGAACTACTTGCATGACTTCATAGTATGTGAATGATTTTGTTATGGTTTTGGTATTTCTATTAAAATATTCATTTTGATACAATTAAAGAAAATATAGGTTGGGGGAAATTACATTATTAACAAAAAAAATTGAAGCAATTTATGTCCTTTTTTAGGCTTCTGAAAGACGCCTTATATCCCTGGTTTGTCTGTCTGTGGACACACATCCCACAATGCTTCGCAACGGCTTCTGTTAGCTCAGTTTGTAGGTGGTCTGAATGTTGTATGTTGTAGGTGGCCTGTTAGCTCAGTTGGTTAGAGCGTCGTGCTAATAATGCAAAGGTCGTGGATTCGATCCCCTCATCATTTTAAGTTTTTTTTTTTTTTAATCATTATTAAGAATTCAGTGTATTAACAAGGTTTGAGTTAAGAATGAAGATTATTCCATATAAATAGGGATGGGTAAGATAGCATGGGATCGCAAAGAGACACCCCGACGCAGTCTATTCTCAAGTAAAGGTGACTCAGAAGCTGTTGCGAAGCACTGTGATAGGTTTACTAATCGCTATCCGTACCTTGTTTTAGATATAAATGAATAAAATTAGCCTTGAGATATACATCATGTGTATATGTGATATGGCTGTACAATCCGTCATAGCCTTGCGTACAAAATATCTGTCCTTTCATTCGGTGGTGTGTTGGACTCCTTACCGTGGGCGTGTTCTTGTGGAGATATATATTTCCAACTTTCATTTTTTTGGGACCACCCTAATGCTGTTAGCCAAATTTCTTGTTCTCCTATTCCTATTTTGTTTAAGAAATTGTTGTACTACTATGTCTTGAAAAAGGAAAGACACAAAATCCTTTCTGAAAAATTCCCTAGCTTGAACTATATTTTATATATTTAATTGGTGTGGGATGTGTTATTTTAGAAATATTAAAGTTGAGTCAAAGATTGTTTTCTTTTAAAAAACATGAAATATCTGAAATACCATGTTATATTTGAGGCCCAATGCTGAGAGGTTTTTTTTTTTTTAATCATTATTAGGAATTCAGTTATTAACAAGGTTTGAGTTAAGAATGACGATTATTCCAAATAAACAGTGAGGTGGGTAAGATAGCATGGGGTCGCAAACACACTCGCGCGAGCATTTTCTAGACCACCCCGGCACAGTCTATTCTAAAGTGAAGGTGACTCAGAAGCTGTTGCGAAGCAATGTGATTGGTTTTTAAAAAAACAAAAAAAAAAACAGGATGCAGTAGCAGTGAAAAGGTAACAAACTCTTCACGCTGTTGTGAAGATATTGAAATATGCAAAAAATATTGTGAAGAAAGAAATTTGGGAAAAGCTGAAATACAGGATTAAATACTGATTCTTAGGCAAAGATATCAGAGCTTAAAGACTGATAAACAGTAGCATAGATTGAGCTGATCAAAGAATGTGGAGGTGGAGAGTTAAATTGGACAACGAAATACTGTAAACAAAATTTAATGTATAATCTAAGAATCCCAGAAAAAAAATAAAGGAATATTGATTGTAGAACCCAAGGGATGATCAAATTGAAGAATAGTTTATCAGTGGGGTCTAATTATGTTGTTTGTTGTTAAGTATAGGGAGAGCAATAGGAAATATCAGATGGATAGAAGCAGACAGTACAGTGACCAAAGGATTTATGGTTCTTATCTGCTGTCTTTATGATTGACATACAGTTTATGTCTTGTCTGCTATCTTTAAAAATGATTGACATACAGCTTATGATGTCAGATGGAGCAGTTGTTTGAGCCATTGACGTGTTGAACTAAAAACTTATTAATGACAAAAGATATGTCATTATCAATATTCTTGCGTAACCTAAAATGCTATTTGCAAGCATATTTATGAAAAAATAGATTCTTTAAGCTTCCAGCTGTGTTCTTTAACATTAAAACACTTTCCTGTTAAAGTTTATATTATATTGTGTCTTATATTGTTTATTTTATATTGTCTCTTTAATCTTACAAGACTGGTTATTGTTTTATCTTAACAATCTACTCACTATTGCAATGGTTTGAATATAATCCTCATGTTCTCATTTTTAGAAATTCAGATAATGCTCTGTTCTAGTTCCTTTTGCTTTAAATAAGTAGGAATCACTTATTCTCTGAAATCAAAACAAGAACAATAAATTCACCAAAGATAGGTGAAATATTTCATATGCTGGTCTCATTCGGAGCACATTAAAAGAATAAAAATCACATAAAGGTATTGACAAAAATCAGTAGGTGGTTGCTATAAGTCACTCCCAATCTACAATGATCCTTTTATCCTGTAGGATTAGAAATTGTTTCCAATGCAGTTCCTTACCTTCATTTTCTTCCCAATTGCTTTTAGACAGGAACTTTTGAAACTGATTTTAGATAAAGACAATAGGAATTGAATTCTAAGAATATTGGAAGAACAATCGAAGGAGAGGAAGTCTCATAAAATCAGTGTGTGGGTGTGTTCATGTACATGTTCCCACCATTTGAACCAGTAATGTGTTCGTCTTAAAACATGGTGTATTTGTAGTCAAGAGACAACCTATGTATAGTATTTAAAAAACCTTCTTCATTGCTGTGAGAAAATTTCCTTATGAAAGTGATACAAATTCCTATAGAAAGCATCACAGCTGAAATTGTTGACTATCCATGACATTCTTTCTAATTCTAACAATGGATCACAACAGCAAGAAACTGTTGGTATCTCTATATTCCTTATTCCTTTTCAGTTACTTTTTTATCGCACTGTAAATTTGAATGTGACTTTTTATTATGTAACAGACTAATGTGTTTATTATGCTGCTAATAATAATAGCCATTTGACTGCGTTCGAAAAAACTATTAAGTCTATTACAATGTGGTCATAAAATTTCTTCCAACATTTCAGGATTTCTTTTTGTTCTCATGTGGATTTTTTTCTTTTTTTTTCTGTTACATAAATTTTGTTTTGTAGATCTGTATTAATCTTCTTTTCAATTAAGAGTAAGTATCGGAATATAAGTTATTTAAAATTTTTTGAAAAATATATGAATAATATTATTCATCTGCTATTTAAAGAAGTTAAGAATGTAAAGGTCAATGTAAACTGCGTCTCAAATTGTGTGCTGTGATGGAATTAAATTTAATTGAATTTTAGATTTCATCAGTTTTATGAAGCGGGAAACATATGAAGACGGATTGTTTTATATTTGGAGGACATCAATACTTTATAAATATGGAGGGTTTACATTTGTATGGTTTTCTTAATTTTTTAGCTTGCCTGCAAAACATAGGGGACCACTCTTGCTTTTATGCTTGCTGGATGTCACACACTGTAGTGGCCAAATGCTTAGAGATATTAGAATGAAACCTTCACCATTGTGTTCAGCAAAAAGTAGGCGACCACATCAAATCAGACCTCTAGGACTACTCCCTGACCGGATGTCGGGGTTCAAAAGTCGGTGCTTCAATACGTTTTTTTTTATCATATCTCAGCAACCGTTTGTCTGGCAAAAACGTGACCACCACCAATGTGTTCAGAAGGGTTGATATTGGGGGGACGTTTATCGCCGTTTTCCTCTTTATCGGAAGCGGCCACTTTTGACCCCAACTTCCTGTTTGCTGTAAGCGTCCATTAGGTTCATTGTAAACGCTGGTTCGGTGCACTCTACTTTTGTTTATAAAATTGTGCATGTTATGGGACCGCTTTGCTTTTGACACTTGTCTAAAAGCATTAATTATCTTGTCTTCTTTACATAATATTCAATGAAACTGGAGACGTTAAAATGCACTAAATTAATCCAAAAATACAAACAAAATGAAAAAAAAAATATTATTGCCTATTTATTTTTTATTTCTTTAATTTTTTTTTGTTAAAAGTCTGGACCTTTCCTTTCAAAAAGGATCCCTCCGAATATATTTGATGGTTAATTGTAATTCCCTTCACCCTCTCAAGACAGCTACTTATCAGGCTCCACTTAAGAATCAATCCTTGTTTTCAAGATCACAAAGCGGAGCAGCATTCAAGCAGGAAGCACAGTTTTTCCCGCTGGCTAATTAGCCGTCAGAGGCAGCAAACTCTTAATGTGAAAGAAAGGCATTTGGGAACATGAACATGCAGTGGGCTTACTTCCATTCTTAGGTTCTATTACTATCCATAGATGGCAGCACTTAGCCATCTACTGTTGTACCTGAAAACAAGGAATGGACTTTGGCCTGCATTAATACTTCACAAGTGAGTTAGATATATTACCAATTTCTTTTGTAAATTATATTGCAGATGATTCTAGTTTATATTTTTATTGACAACAATTAAGAAACACCACCCCCAATATACAGGGTGTACCTGAAATGTGCTGCCAAACTTAAAAGGTTGTATTCAATTATCAAAACAACGAATAAATGTCATATAAACATGGGTCTGGAAATGCTTTATTTCCAAGATATGAATGATACAACAATATAGAGGTGTTGACCGTGCAGTTGTTCAGTTTCACAGAAAGTGCTCGAAATGTCCTCCAGCTGCCGCAATGCACGTCGAACCACTATGCGATCATGCACTGCGTGGGCGTCAGGAACCGGTGTAGTGTACACTAATGCTTTACGATAACCCCCTTACGAAAAAGTCCAGAGGGTTTAAATTAGGGGAACGAGCAGATATTGAAGTAAGGGTATTGAACACTACGTCACGATTACTGAGGAGCAATTTAATGACTACGATACGACGTAAAGGCCAACACCTCTGTCTTGTTGCATCGTTCATATCTTGGAAATAAAGCATTTCCAGACCGATGTTTATATGACATTTATTCATTGTTTTGTATGATTGAATACAACCTTTAAGTTTGGCAGCACATTTCAGGTACACCCTGTATAGCATAACTTAAATCTTAATAATCCTATTCTGTATGGAAATAACAACATTTAAGAAATATTTCTTCAGCAATAATGATAAGCAATATTATGATAATGAGATCCATGCAGATGTTTATACATTGAGGATGGTGCTTAATTGGACCAAATATTAAATACTACTAAAAATAATGTCATAAAAAAAGGAAAAAGAAAAGAAAGATAGAAAAATTACAGCGAACTGAAAAAAACAAACAAACAAACCAAAAAAGACAAAAACAAATGCCAAGGAAAAAAGGTTTAATAATTTCTATAAAATGGGAATCAGTTAAAAACATAGATATTCCAACACTGTACATATTTAATTGAATATTTTTATAAGTTCTATTTTTATAACCCCTAGCAGACTCCTGAGAATTTCTAAGGAAAGATACTGAGGTGTTTTCCTGTTGCCTTCCTCAGGATGCCATTGTGGAATGACGTCAGACCCAAAGAGAAAGTGAAGAAGAGGCTGACAAACACAGGAAAGGAAATTGGAAACATCCATGCTCTCAACCGGAATTTGAACCCAGGTACCAGCAGACAGCCCCCTTAGAATGCACGACCCCACCGACACAGTGTCTAGCATAAGGAAAGTCCCAAACATCATCCACTCAAAAAAACATTTACATGGTCAAGTTTCCATGGCAGAGCCTCAGGAATGCAGTTGACATATTCTGAAAAAGTGTCAAGACAAAATAGTCAAAATATTGTTTATTCTTTTCTTTCCAATTTCACCTTTTTTTTTTTTCCCCTCAGGTAAATGATGGGTTTTAACTTTGAAATAAAGATGGCAGCAAAACAAATCAATGATGGCTCGCATATTTCTTCCTTTCTTATTTATTGTCTACTCCACCCTTTTTTCTTAGTCTTGAAATATCAAAGGTCTTGTGACTCTTCAACACAATTACTCTTTTTTAATTGAGTGCACTTGTGGTTCATCGAGAAAGTAGCTCTTATAGGATTTGTGTTTGTTGAAAATTGACAGATTCATATCACAGTATTTGTAGACTCATATTCCTCTGCCTGGTTATTCTCATGTCTATTTTTAATTGTTTTCTCCAATTATTGGGTCATTTTACTAAAATAAAGCTTAAAAAAAAAACTCATATTTATTAAATTTATTTTGACGATGTAATTTTATTAACATTATTTTCCCATTTAATAATTCTTACTAAAGCTTTTTCATTAAAAGACCTTCTCTTGTTGTGATCTACAGTGAAGAGAGTTGTGATACTTCAAAGTTTTCTCAAATACTTTAGGATTGACAGGTTTTCTTTGTGGACACTACGATGGGCATTAAAACTGCTTCACTGTCAATAGCTTTTTAGACAGAATGGAATGGCTTTCACCTGTATGTGATCTCATAGGAACATTTAGGTCACACGATGCTTTAAACACAGATTTCACATTTATATGGCTTTTCTCCAGTGTGTGTTCTATTATGAACATTTAGATCAGAGGATGTTTTAAAACTTCTCTCACAAAATTCACATTTAAAAGGCTTTTCTCCGGTATGAGATCTGATATGAACAGTCAAGTCAGATGATGTTCTAAAACATTTACCACAAAATTCACATTTAAATGGTTTTTCTCCAGTATGTGATCTAATGTGAACATGTAACTCAGATGATGTTTTAAAACTTCTATCGCAAAATTCACATTGAAAAGGTTTTTCTCCAGTGTGTGATCTAATGTGAACATTTAATTCAGAGGTTGTTTTAAAACTTCTTTCACAAAATTCACATTGAAAAGGTTTTTCCCCAGTATGTGATCTAATGTGAACATTTAATTCAGAAGATACATTAAAACACTTCTCACAAAATTCACATTTAAATGGCTTGTTTCCAGTATGCACACTGAGATGACGGTTGAAGCCACTATATTGAGAAAAACTTTTTTGGCAATACACACACTGAAACGGCTTTTCACCAGTATGTGATCTAATGTGAACATTTAGCTGAGAGGAAGTAATAAAACTTTTTTCACAACATTCACATTTGTAGGGCTTTTCTCCAGTATGTGATCTAATGTGGCGGTTAAAAGTGCTGAGCTGGGAAAAGCTTTTCTGACAAAACTGACACTGAAATGGTTTTTCACCTGTATGTGTTCTCAAATGAACATTTAATTTGGCTAATTCTGCAAAACTTTTCTCACAGATTTCACATTTGAATGGTTTTTCCCCAGTATGTGATCTAAAGTGGACAATTAGAGCAGATGATGTTTTAAAACTCTTCTCACACGACTCACATTTATATGGCCTTTCTCCCGTATGTGACCTAATGTGGCGGTTGAAACTGCTTGGATGGGAAAAGCATTTTTGGCAAAACTGACAGCAGAAGGGTGTTTCACCGGTGTGGGATCTGATGTGGACATTTAAGTTGATGGAAGTTGAAAAGGTTTTTTTGCAGAATTCACAACTAAAATGTTTGTTCTCCACTGACATTTGTTTCGTAGGACTATCAGCGATTAATACATCACTGTCCTGTTTTTCCATTATGCCAATAATTTAAGATAAAGTGAAATAAAAAATATCTATGAAATATAAACGAGATTTAAAATTTCGGAAGGTTTTTAAAGTAATTTTTCTTTAACATTGTTTCACTTTTTAAATTCGATATGGTAGATATTGGAATGGAATGTAATGATACGGAATGCTCTTCTATCTTCCGCTCAAAAATACAAAAACAAAACAGAAAATTGTCTCTGAAAAACGTACGAATTTAAAGTTCTGAATTTCTCATCAGATTCAATGACTCATAATCAAAGCAGAGTAATTGATCTCAGGGACTGAAGAATTTATCTGAGTTTTATTTTGACAAATGACCCAGTTCTCTTTGCTTTACTTCATTGTAATCTTCGTTGTGTACATGACGATGCCGCGATATATCGTCACGAAGTTCAGTCACGAAACATGTCAACAATAACTGAGGTAGGCGCCATTGAAAGCCTAGCGGTGAATTTGGGAACTAATTTTCACTAGTATTCTAACGACGCTTAAGCTTCATTGTTATGTCCCAAAGTTACCAAAGTTTTTTATTTATGTAATTCTTTTCCCAAATTTCATAAAATTTGTATTTATTTAAGCCAAAGCGAAACGCTGTTAAATGAGAACATCAATCCATCGACAGTGAAACAAAAAGACCTTGATTTATCCATGAGTATATGAGATTGGCCTAAAGTTAACGACATAATTATATAAAATGTTGCAAATATCCAAAGTTAGCAACGCTTTAGTATTGTCATTTCCAGTCACGAAAGACAGAAAAAAGAATAAAGGAATTTTTCAAAGCATTTTAAATTATCGACTCAAAAAAAAAAAAAAAAAGCTTCGAGAACGTAATTTTTCCAGAGTGCAATACTATAAAAGAAAAGATAGAAAATTTTTAGTCCTTTCCTTTATTTGCCTCTGGAAATTTTCTATGGACTGTTGTGTGTCGTCACAACCTACGTTACACTTCAAAGAGGCTGTTGCTAGGGTTTTAGCATTGAAAATTACAATTTTAGTTACGACCAAGCAGGTGTTTGTCTTGGTTTTTCTTTAAGACCCAAAAAATAATAAAAAAATATGAGAACGCATTTTTAAAACATCAAGAAAGCACACCTTAGGGGTTTTTCCCCTTAATTTTGTAAGTTTTAGGAGAGATATTACGATAAAAAAAGCTTATTTATGCATATTTGGCATGTATTGATGTCAACAATTATAAAATTATTTAATCTTCTACAATCCTATATCTGAAAAGAGCTTCAGATTGGTCTTCTGCTATTGGAGAGTGGCTTTTGAAAAGCTCTCGATTGCACCAATCAGAAGCTCTTACCATCGGATGCAAGGTGATCTATGACAGTCTGAACCTCAAAAATATACGTAAAACAGCTTTTTCTTGGTCTTAATACTTTTCCTGATATTCACAAAAATAAGGGGCCAAAAAAAAAAAACCTAATGTGGGCTTTCTTGAAGTCTTAAAAATGCATTCTGATAATTTTTATTATTTTTTGGGTCTTTTCTCAAAGAAAAACTCAAGGTAAACACCTGCTTGATTGTAACGAATTTCAATGCTAAAACCCTAATAACATCCTTTTTGAACTGTGACGTAGTTTGTGACGACATCACTTAAATGGTCCATTGCTTATAGTTTACATATTTTATTCCAATAGACCGTTTAAGGTGGTGTCGACACAACCCACGTCATAGTTGGTATTGTTTTAGTATTGGTCACAGTTACTGTCGTAGTACTGTAGAGATATAGACGAACGACAACACACACCAGATATAACTTGAGAACGGGTCTCGACCAATATGGAGATCAGAAACGTAGTTAAGTGTTTATTGTTTTTTTTAAACCTTTTAATCTGTATGTATTGTTTAAGTATGGTTGATTTTTAATATTTCTTATTGCACGTAAAAATTTTTGATAAAAATGTAAGCATTTACTTCTCCATGATGAAAAGAGGAAAAAACACAAAGTATTTGAATGTTAGCTGGTTTTTTTTTTTCTTTCAATTAAGTTATATCTAGTCTAACTTAAAATATTTATAGGCAGTGGCGTATATAGAATATATTTTCGGGGGGGGGGGGGGGGGGG
>JAFIDM010008419.1:2201469-2213977 GCA_023159025.1 Thereuonema tuberculata | reverse complement strand
CCCCCCCCCTCCTCAAAGAGAGCACTGGTTACATGGGATCCAATATACTGTAGTGGAAGTATTTTGTTGCTTGGTGTGTGTGATGTTTGTGTTGGGTGGTTTGAAGGCAGGGGCTTATTGGTATGGGTTGAGGAATTTTTTAATGAAACTTTCAAGGGGTGGATAGTAGGGAAAGGGGATGTATTTGACAGAGGGTTTGGGGGTTGTGTTTTTGGGCAGCTTGTTTAGTTTGTATTTTCTACAAAATGTTTATAATTTTTGTACATTCAAATTGCAGGCAAATGGTGATAAATAATGTTCAACGAATGTAAGTGAAGACGAAATAGGCTTAACGTGCGTGGAATGAAATAAAAATGAATAAAACGCACTTACTTATAAAAAGTTGAATATAAAGTTGTACATGGAATTAATCCGACAGTTTCGGATTAATCCGCCTAATCCGCCTCAATATACTAACACATAAACTCAACAAAAAACCCAAAAATACTAACCCCAAACCCCCCATCAAATACATCCTCTTCCCTTACTATCCTCCCCTCGAAAACTTCATCAGAAAATTCCTCAACCAACACCAATACGCCCCTGCATTCAAATCCCACAACATAAACATAACATAAACAAAGAAACCTAACATCCCTTCCAACACAGTATACTGGATCCCATGTGGCCAATGCTCCTCTGGCTACGTGGGACAAACATCCCAACCCCTATCAAAACGCATCAAAGAACATAAACAAGTCTTCAAAAATACTGATCCCACAGGCTCATACACTGTTTCCCACTATAAAGAGATAGGACCCCCCCCCCCCCCCCTTCTCCGCTGCTAAACCCCTTTCCCACCATAATAGACTATCCCATCGTCTCCTTGCTGAATCTTTCCATATAATACAGCTTAAAGCTTACAACCCAATAACCGGCGGGCAAAACGCCCGTCACTATTGCGAAACTTTCTTAATCCACTTACTTCCCTCACTTTGAACATACCTTCCCCCATCATGTCGTCTTAAATGTTGTCCTTATGTCCTATATGTTTGTGCCGTCCCTGATGAAGGAATAGTATTCCGAAACTGTCAGATTAATTCCATGTACAACTTTATATTCAACTTTTTATAAGTAAGTGCGTTTTATTCATTTCCATTTTTATTTTATGAATGTAAGTAAAGGTTCCAATTTAATTCTGAAACAATAAATGTGTTACAACAGAATCAATACAGATTTAAAGTTGACTTCGTGTGATAGGTACTACATCTTCTATCAACGTATTCAAGGAAAACTTCTAAGCATCGAATGGATTTAATAAAAGACTCAAATGCAATAATATTAAATCGTAGCAATAAATAAAAGACATACTTTTATTTAAAGACTTGTAACAGTGAGTAAAATAAAGTTTAAGATGAATATCAAGATATATTACAGTGGATGTAATTTTTAAGAAAGTACAATCAATTGTGTTATACAGTTTCAAGTATTTTAACATTATATTTTTGATTCACTCAAGCCTGGTGGTCTATTTCATTAGTCTATTTAATACGTGGATCATAACTTTAATTCTTTACCAAAAGCACTGTTAATCATCAAAGACTATATCATTGAAGTTAAAGGAAAATAAATTTTAAAAATAGTTTCATTAATCTTCAAGTTTAATTATGAGCCAACATCAAACTTGAATTCAAACTTCACATTTAAATAATTTTATTTCAGCTAAGATCCCCTGGAGCCACTCAATATATTAAGTCCATATTATTGTCAGTGTTATTATAGTATTGCTTATTTTTTTCAGCTAATTGATGTATAAATAAATATAATAAGGCAACACACATCAGATAATAAATTTAAACATTTACTATTAATGTAATACTAGTATTAAATGTGTTAATTTACTAAATGTCTTCTATCTTTTTATGTTTCCAAGAATCGTCATCACATGCTAAATGAAGATCTTAATGATCGTGTATTGTTTATTTTATTGTTATTGGTTATAAAAATAAATACTATTTAAATATGCTTTTTATGTTTGTCAATTTATTATTAAATAAAATATCAATTTTATATTTTCTAAATATTATAATTAGCAATACATAAGGAAATGTCACATGTATAATATGGGCTGGACAGCAGCATAGTTTTATTTCATATATTAAAAAAAAAAAAATCGAAAATCAATAAGTTTGATAAAATTAAAATAACGTTAAAAAAATAATGAACAGTTGGTTATTTTTATGATTGCCCCTATTTGAAATGATTAAATCTATTATCTTTTTGTTTAGAAATCAGAAGCTTCTTGCAAACTTTGGTTTCGTCGTCTTGAAATAAATGCACCAGGTTTTGGTTGTTCCCACTTCCGAAAGGAGATTTCTGCGCATGCTCTGAGTACTCTGAATCCATCGATTGCATTATTGTTGTTTTGTTATCGTTATCTTCTTGCGTGTAAATTATTTAACGGATAATTTAAATGTACAATTGCATAAAGTTAATTTTTAAATAATCACCATCGTTAACAGGTGGTCGATTATGACGATTTACTGCCCAGTTGGTGTCCGTAAATAGAAAGATCCATAAGCCTACAATTCAGTCTGTTATCTATTAGAAGAGCTTTTTTTGTGAAGGATTTGTTTCTAAGAATTAAGAAAGGAAACGAAGGCACAACGCTATAAGAAAGGATTCGCACCCTGAGTTGTCATCCTTTTTATGAAACCAGAACGATCTTTAAGAGTTCAACGACAGGAAGACTGCTTTGCAAGAGTAGAAGTAGTATTTGGGAATCGGGTATCTTTGAAGTAAAGTGGGTGTCATTCTTCCTTTCGTTTGTTCAAGAGAAAGCCATAATTTGAGAAATAAGATACTTGATTAAAAAACACTTTTTTTTTTTTTTAAATATGAATAACGAATCCGCTGATTTTGTTGAGAGTAACACCCAAGAAGTTGGTGAGCAGTCAGTGAATCCGGTCACTTCCAAACGCAGTGCTCCGTATAAGTGTGAGATTTGTGAAAAAAGCTGTTCCAATGCAGGTATTTTAACACGACATATGAGATCACACAGAGAAGACAGGCCACTTAAATGTGAGTTTTGCAACAAAGTATTTCAAAAACCAAGTGATTTAACCCTCCACCTTAGAATACATACAGGTGAAAAGCCATTTAAATGTGAATTTTGCGGGAAATGCTTTCCTAAACCAAATGATTTAACTGTCCACATGAGATCTCATACAGGTGAAAAACCATTTAAATGTGAACTTTGCGAAAAAAGTTTTTCAGTCTCCAGTAATTTGCGTCGCCATATGAGATCTCACACAGGAGATAAACCTTTCAAATGTACCCTTTGTGAGAAAAGCTATTCGGAATCAGGTCATTTAAATATCCACATGAGATCTCATACAGGTGAAAGACCATACAAATGTGAACTTTGTGATAAAACTTTTTCAGAATCGAGCAATTTGACTTCACATCTTAGATATCATATTGGTGAAAAACCATTTAAATGCGAGTTTTGTGAAATGCGTTTTGCACAAGCAGGGCATTTAACTCGTCACATTAGATCCCATACAGGGGAACGACCTTTCAAGTGTGAGCAGTGTGAGAAAAGCTTTTCCCAGTCAAGCCATTTAAATGTCCACATGAGATCGCATACGGAGGAAAAACCATTTGTTTGTGAAATTTGTGAAAAAAGCTTTTCCAATGCAGGCCATTTAACTGTTCACATGAGGTCTCATACAGGTGAAAAGCCATTTAAATGTCATGTTTGTGAAAAAAGCTTTTCACAATCGGCACATTTAACTCGCCATATTACATCGCATACAGGCTTTGAAAGGCCGTACAAGTGTGAGTTTTGTGATAAAAGTTTTTGTCAGTCGAGCCATCTAAGTGTCCACGTTAGATCCCATACAGAGGAGAAGTCACTTATATGTGAGATTTGTGCAAAAAGCTTCAGAAATGGAGGCCATTTAACCGTTCATATGAGAACTCATACAGGTGAGAAACCATTTAAATGTCACCTCTGTGAAAAAAGCTTTTCACAGCCAGCACATTTAACGTGCCATATTAAATCACATACAGGTGAAGCCCTTTAAGCTTTTGAAAAGCGTTTTTAATGATCCAGCAATTTAGGATAGATCAGATTTTATGTAATCTATTATTTTCTAAACAGATCTTCCTAACTTGATAACTTCAGATGGATTGACGAATTTGGCTTTATTTGCTGACGACTTGGTTCTTTGGAGTAGCTCTACGAAAAAAGATCAAAGCAAGCTTAATACTATTTTGAATTTAACTTTAGAACGACTTGAATATTGGTGTAAAAGTAATAATATGTCAGTAAACATAAATAAAACTACTAGCCAATTTTTCACCCTCAACCGACAACCCTTTGTTTCTAAACTTGTTTTATAGGGTAAACCTATACAAATTAATGATTTTTCAACATATTTGAGCTGTATCTTTGATAATAAGTTAACATGGAATAAACATGTTGAATATATTGTCTCTAAAGCTGAGAAAAGACTTCCTATCCTTAAAAGGTTATCTGATATTAAATGGGGATGTAACAGAGAGACTTTAAATACAACTTATAAAATGTATATCCAACCGATTTTGAACTATTGTAATGAAGTGCTGGTTTCTGCTTCCGACAATGTGATAAAACACCTTGAGATTTTTCAAAACCAAGCTCTACGTATTATTACTGGAGGAACTAAGTCTACTCCTATTCTGGCAATGCAATTATTCACAAATAATTAACCAATGACCAATGTGATTAAAAAAATGCTACTATTCTTTACAACAGACTAATTAGGCTTCCAAATAATCGTTTTTGGAGAAACTAAAAATACAAACAAGAACGTAATTTAAAAACCCAAAAGGGTTTTATTCAAGGTGTACAAGATATCGATTGCTATCAAATGATCAACAATTTACATATTGAACCACTCTCTTATATCAATCCCTTTGATTTTATAGACCTTGACATACGATTGGACTTAAATCTTCAAATAAAAAAGTCAGAATACTGTTCCGAAGCACTCCGAGTAATTGCACTTGATACTATTTATGATCGTTACTCTGCCCAAAATTGGTTACACATTTATACAGACGGATCCCTTTCAGATTTTGCTCAAGGGGCTGGTGCAAGTATTTTCTTTGAACTTTTCTGCTTTTACCTACCAGTTGGTAATTTTACGACCCATTTTGACGGAGAACTGGAAGCAATTTATGTTACCCTCCAGCAGCTTTCCATTCGGCAAAATTCTTTTAAGAGAGCTGTAATCCTCTCTGATTCAACCTTTGCCCTACAGGTCTTTCTTCTAATCTAGAGAGTATAAATCCCCGTGTTCATCAATGTAGGTCTCTTATCAAAGGAATACAGGGTAAAGTAACCTTCCAGTGGATACCTTCCCACTGTGGTGTGGACAGGAATGAGGGGGCAGACTTTCTTGCAAAAAGAGGATGTCATATAATACAGAAATTTGATAGAAATTTATCTTTCCATTCCTCAAAATTAGAGATTAAAAGAATCTTCAAACATTCTTTTTGTGCGATGGCTACACAATTATCACGAACTAAATCTTGGAGTATCCTTACTACTAACTCTCACCATTGTCCTGATGCCCCCCATGCAGCTGCAATGGCTACTTTTAGACTTTTGACTGTTTATGTGCAGATTTGTATCGTCTTAATGTTGTTAATTCTCCTGTATGTATTTTATGTTCTTCTGGACAAGATATGACTGCTGCTCATATTGATGATTGTTCTGCTCTTTCTCATCTTAATGGACTTGTAGAAAAATACTGGAGAGCACGATGTCTAATGACTTAGTGATCAACAGACTGGCATTTGATAATAATTATTTTCTAAACAAACATAATGAAGCCAGAAAGACAACAATCGTCTTTGATCATTATACTAAAGTAAGAAGCTAAATGATAGGCAACAAACGTATTTAATGAAGTTGTTATAGCATTCATGTTCTGTTCAGTTATTTTCTATATGAAAGTACAAGAAATAGAATGAATATAATTTGACTTGCTTTATAAGTATTTTTCACTTCTCTCAACTTGAAAATAATAAAACTTATTTATTTACCTTCTGATTGTTTTCTTTCCTTGGATTAAGAAAATCTTTATAGTTTTGGTTTTCTGATGGAAGAGGATTTTCTAAAACTGTGAAATTTTTATGTTTTATAAATGTTTTTAAAAGTTAAAGAGTGTTTGTCTTTGTATTACTACTATTGATATCAAATTTTAAACAAATCGGTCAGTGTTTAAGAGTGGGAAAAAGATGGAAAGTAATCATTCTCATGTTTTAAATTGAACCTTTGTAGCAAATTTTAAAGAAGTCTATCCACCTGTTTCAGCATGTTGAAAGAGAATGAAAAGTTTTGTAGCGGGAAAGGTAAGACTTTTGGTCAAAACTTCAGGCACTCAGTAAAACTTTTAGATGCCTTAATACTTTCAGGTCGTATCCTTCGTTCCCCTGTTTTCCCTCACAGGTCATGCTATTTTCGCACATTTTCAAAGTACAGATATTATGAACACAAGTATAAGTGGAAATAGACTTTGATCAGTGATAAAATGGGCTTACTTCTATACCTTTTTGTTTATTAAAACACTTAAAACTATTGAAAACAAGCTTTCATCATAAATCTTGTTGTGTTAAATATATTATTATGTAGGACTTTTGTTGTATAAATAGATTAGAAGAGGCAATTATTACAGCGGAACACGTTCATTGTAGTGACCGACTGTTTAAACAACAATCAGCGACTGGAAGGTTCGAGCGAAACTTCTTGGTCTACGACTCATTGTTAAAAGTGACAATGATATGAGTTTATGTGGACATCACAGTGAAGTGATTGTATGGGCTGCTCCATATTGAGATGTGTGTTCCGATTTGGCGGAGAGTGGATGCTCCGTTTCAAAGATAACCTGATGTCACGATGATTTCTATTTGACTGGATTATCAAGGATTATTAAAAAGGACCTGCCGTTTTTATTCGACAGATGTTTCAGTATTGTTTTCTGAATAATTACGATCGTTTACTCAAAGTTAAAGTAAGGTTTTCAACTTTGAAAGGCTCAAGTCATTAACCCTCTTTTCCAATGTTTCTTCCAGGAATTTTCATGTGGCTTAGCAACCAACGTTCGAAGAGTTTTGATCTAAAGAAGGATTTGCTATGATGTTTAGAATCTACTTTTCTTTACTGGGAAATAATGTAAGGTATTTATTTCTTTTCCATTTATAGTTGCGGTGATATATTCCTGACGATAGAAGTAAAATCGTTAAAGGGTTAAAGTTGCTAAAGTTTAACAGAGCATAAAAGCAATGAAGATTAATCCAGTATAGGAAGACTTTGAAAGATAAAATATTAGTCGCAGTTAATAAGATAGGGCTAAAGATTTATCTGTGATCTAGAAATAATAAAGATTAAGGAATCATCAAAGGGCTCAAAAGACTTTAATTGAAAAAGATATTAATCGAGGACTCATAGATGAATAAATAAAGATTAAAGCATTAAAGGTTTTGTGTAAAAGTTTTAACAAGGATATAGACTGTATTTTTCTATCTGAAGATTCTGACCCTAGAAGATAGGATTAGTAAATATATACTATGAAAGGTTAAAGGTTAAGAGTAGCAGTTCAAGTTAAAGATATCAAAGTATTTTGGAGGAAAAGTTCAAAGTTAAGTTCAAGAGTGAAGTCCAATATAAAGTAGTTCGAAAGAAAGGATTAATGTAAAGTTAAAGAACTATGAAAATAGTAAAGAGCTAAAGAACTCTTAGTCTATATAAATATTAACGAATGGACATTTAAGTTAATATTTAAATGCAAAGTAATTTATTATCATACAAGTGTTAATCAAAAGACATTAGTCCCAGCGAAGTATTTGATCTGTAAACAGATTAGCTCCGTCAAAGAAATAAAATGTTATTTTGTTTTTATCCTTGTGTCCAAGTCTATGTGGTTAAGTGTTAAGTACACGTTTAAGATAAAAGTTTTATCCCCAAATAAAGAGAAAGTTTCTCAAAGTAAAAAAAAAAAAATTTCTGATTGAAAAACAGACGGTTACGGGCCCAGGCACCACGCTTCCACTGCGCCATTAAACAGACGGTTATTGTCCCAGCTTTTACGCATTCCACTGCGCCATTAAACAGACGGTTATAAGCCTTTACGCATTCCACTGCGCTGTTTAAAGTCACTTATCAAGCATCAGGTCATAGTGCACACAGATTGAACGTTTAAAGGTTCCAGAGACACTTTTAAGGTATATTCTTTGATAGGATAGAAGTGTATTCAAAGTTCAGAAAACATGGCTAGCAGCATACTGAAGTTCAGTGGGGATAACTATAACCAATGGAGGATGCAGATTCGCATTGCATTGCAAAAGGAAGGTTTATGGGATGTTGCGATTACCCCCATGGCAGAGCTACAGGCTATGGAAGACAAGCCTATTAAGTTTAAATTGTTGAATAAAGCGCAGAGAGCCGTTGGCATAATTTCTGATTCGATCGAGGAACGATTCAGATTACTGATTAAAGAGAATAGAGATCCACACAAGCTACTACAAGAACTCGAGAAGAAATACAATGTAGTAGACAAGATAAAGATTTCTGACTTAAAGAGAGATTTGTATTCAGTGAGTAAATTAGCCAACGATGAGGACTTGCCAGACAATATTTTGAAGCTCAAATTAATTGTCGAAGACATCACAGCAAAAGGTGGCATGATACCAGATGACGAGTTTAGTTGTTTGATACTATCTGGTTTACCGAAAGACTATGACTCTGTCGCTCAGACAATCTTAGTTCTACTAGACGAGAACAACTACAATTCTGAACTTGTGATCGAGAGAATTTTAAAGGAATACAGGAGACGACATAGTAATATCAAGCCTCCTGAAAGTTCACCCGAGACATGTTTCCAGAACAAGGTTTTCCCTAAAGACGAAGGTAAGCACAATAGGCCGTCTGAAGGAAGAAGATGTTTCAATTGTGGCAAGATTGGACATCTTGCGAGGTTCTGTCGCAAGAGAGACTCAAGGTACCCGTCAAATTCGACAGCGAAGGAACAGAAGAAACGAAATGGAAGCAAGCCCAAGCAGAAGCAATTTGCTGGTGTAGTAGTCCTGTGCGAAGATGATAAGACTTCCGAAAGAAGGAAAGACTGGTTCATTGACTCTGACTGCACGAGTCACATTTGCAATAACAAGCAGTTCTTCGTGGATTTTGAAGACTTGAAAGACCCCATTCAGGTTTATGGAGTCTCCGATAAACCCGTTAAAGTTATGGGAATCGGTACGGTCAAATTTACCGTGAGATTATCAGGTGGAAGGACTCAAGAAGTGTTGCTGAGCAAAACCTATTACGCACCTGACATGTCTGTAAATCTAATCTCTGCTGGGAAACTCGACGACGTAGGATGTACCCAACACATCAGCAAGAAACTATACACGGTAAAAGACAAATGGGGAAAGACAGTTATTGTAGGAAAGAAATCTGATTATCTGTTTAAAGTAGATTACGTCCCGTTGAAAAAAGAATTTAAAGAAGTTAGCTACTTCAATCAAAGTCAGCATAAGAAGTATGTATTATGGCACGAGAGACTTGGCCACTTATCTTTGAACAAGATGAAGATTATCAAAGATAACAAGTTGTTAAAGGGTTTGGAAACGATCAACATCCCAAAAGACAGAAGTGAAGCCTTCTGCGAAAGTTGTCAGCAAGGAAAAGCCACTAACATCAACCACAAGAGAATTAATGAGATCCGTTCCTCGAGGCCATTAGAGTACGTCCATTCTGATTTATGTGGACCCATCTAGTCTTCCAAAGATCAGCAGAAGAAATACATCTTGACGTTTGTGGACGACTATTCCCGTCGTAGCTTTGTCGAGATTATTAGTAGCAAAGAGGATGTATGCGAGAGTCTAAGGTCATTTATCACATACGCTGAAAGATCTAGCGGATGCAAGGTTAAACATCTGCTAACGGACCAAGAGACAGAATTCAATAGTCAGCGCATCACGGAGTTGTTGAAGACCCATGGGATCAAGCACCAACACTCTTCGGCGTACCAACCCCAGCAGAATGGGATTGCCGAACGCTTCAACCGTTCTATCCTGGATACTGCTAGAACAATATTAGTTGAATCGAGATTTCCAATTAGCTATTGGCACCATGCAGTAAGATGTGCCAACTATCTACTCAACAGAACACCCCATACAAGTGTAAAGAACGAGATACCGTTGACTCGCTGGTACAAGAACAAAACAGCACCAAGAGTAAGTTATCTTAGAAAGTTCGGATGCATCACGTACATAAAGGTACCAAAGTCACAGCTTAGTCACAAGTTTGATCCAAGAATTTGAAAAGGGATATTTCTTCGATATTCAACCACAACAGGTGGATATATCGTCTATGACGTGGATAAGAGACGCATTGAAGAAACGAGAAACGTCTCATTCAATGAAAATAGAAGAGGCTGCGAGCTGCTAGGTAGCAGTAAATTCAAGAAGGAACATTACGATATTTTGGACGCTAGCATGAAGAAAAGAACCGAAGAGGATTCGAACTCATCTGACGAGAACGTCTCGGAAGATAACGGTTCAAAGAAGAAAGATGATGTTGAAGAAACAAGAGTTTCTGAAGAAAGTTCTGAAGAAGAAAGTTACCCAGAGAGTTACCGCTATAGTTCAGATAGTGAACAGCAAAATGATGATAACTACATGAATCTCAGAAGTAGGAAGATTCTGCGTAGTTCAAATGCCGACGTCCGCAAAACAAGACAAGGTAAAGAAAAATCATCAACTTCCCGTAGATACCCACATCAAGACGTGGAGGGAAGCGATTGACCTTATGGGAATAAGTGTCAATACTATTGGAGATGAACTCATACGTGTGAAAAGGACAAACCAAAGTTCATTGACCCTCTTAGAGAGTTTAAAATGCAGGGAAGTGAGTTCGTCGCACCAATAACAGAGGAATTAAGTAAAAGGTAATCAGTTGCAAAGATTACAGAACTTTTCATTTTTCTAGATGATTTTAAAAGCAACGAAGCTGACTTGCTTACCAAAGTGGTAGGTAAAACAAGATGCGAAGAGTTAAGAAAGAAATTGAACATTTCAGCCTAGTAGAATGATTTTTATATATTTTTTGTTAAGTACATCCCCTGTAATAATTGGAGGGAAGGATTGTTGTATAAATAGATTAGAAGAGGCAATTATTACAGCGGAACACGTTCATTGTAGTGACCGACTGTTTAAACAACAATCAGCGACTGGAAGGTTCGAGCGAAACTTCTTGGTCTACGACTCATTGTTAAAGTGACAATGATATGAGTTTATGTGGACATCACAGTGAAGTGATTGTATGGGCTGCTCCATATTGAGATGTGTGTTCCGATTTGGCGGAGAGAGGATGCTCCGTTTCAAAGATAACTTGAGGTCACGATGATTTCTATTTGACTGGATTATCAAGGATTATTAAAAAGGACACGCCGTTTTTTTTATTCGACGGATGTTACAGGATTGTATTCTGAATAATTAACGATGGTTTACTCAAAGTTAAAATAAGGATTTCAACTTTGAAAGGCTCAAGTCATTAACCCTCTTTTCCAATGTTTCTTCCAGGAATTTTCATGTTGCTTAGCAACCAACGTTCGAAGAGTTTTGATCTAAAGAAGGATATGCTATGATGTTTAGAATCTACTTTTCTTTACTGGGAAATAATGTAAGGTATTTATTTCTTTTCCATTAATAGTTGCGGTGATATATTCCTGACGATAGAAGTAAAATCGTTAAAGGGTTAAAGTTGTTAAAGTTTAACAAAGCATAAAAGCAATGAAGATTAATCCAGTATAGGAAGACTTTGAAAGATAAAATATTAGTCGCAATAAATAAGATAGGGCTAAAGATTTATCTGTGATCTAGAAATAATAAAGATTAAGGAATCATCAAAGGGCTTAAAAGACTTTATTTGAAAAAGATATTAATCGAAGGATTCATTGATGAATAAATAAAGATTAAAGCACTAAAGGTTTAGAGTAAAAGTTTTAACAAGGATATAGACTGTATTTTTTCTGTCCGAAGATTCTGACCTTAGAAGATAGGATTAGTGAATATATACTATGAAAGGTTAAAGGTTAATAGTAGCAGTTCAAGTTAAAGATATCAAAGTATTTCGGACGAAAAGTTCAAAGTTAAGTTCAAGAGTGAAGTCCAATATAAAGTAGTTCGAAAGAAAGAATTAATGTAAAGTTAAAGAACTATGAAAATAGTAAAGAGCTAAAGAACTCTTAGTTTGTATAAATATTAACGAATGGACAGTTGAGTTAATATTTAAATGCAAAGTAATTTATTATCATACAAGTGTTAATCAAAAGACATTAGTCCCAGCGAAGGATCTGTAAACGGATTAGCTCCGTCAAAGAAATAAAATGTTATTTTGTTTTTATCCTTGTGTCCAAGTCTATTTGGTTAAGTGTTAAGTACACGTTTAAGATAAAAGTTTTATCCCCAAATAAAG
>JAFIDM010008419.1:2138230-2189725 GCA_023159025.1 Thereuonema tuberculata | reverse complement strand
TGAAGCACAGTTCACAATCCACCACCCACTGTCTCTTGAAGCACAGTCAATAATAATATTGAGGAAATAATTATTGAGGTTAAGTTAAGATTGGTAATTAACCAATGTTTGATTTTACATTTTATTTTTAATATTCTAATTTATTGACAGATAATTTTGTAGAAGAGTTAAATGAAAAAAATATTTTTACTGAAATTTTTGAATTAAAACTTTATATTCTATATAAAAATTAATGGAAAAATAATAGAACAAGTATCAGAGTTTAAATATTTAGGAAACATAATTTCATGTTATAACGATGAGGCAAACCTGATATCAAACATACAGACATACAACAGAATGAATGAAATAATTAGAAGAAGATTTGGAAAACAAATGACGAAAGAAACACTACTAAGATTACATAACATTACAGCCAAAGCAGCAATTAAATATGGGAGTGAAACCTGGATATTGAAACAAAGAAACAAACGAAGATTGGAAACTGCACAAATGAAATTTTTGAGACCTTTATTAGGATTTACACGTCTCGACAAAAAGAAAAATAATGATATTCGAACCCAACTCAAAACTCCAAGTTTAATTCAAGAAATTCAAAATTACCAAAAAAAATTGGCTTAACTATGTAGAAAGGATGTCCAACGATAAGATCCCAAATTTAATTTTGGAATATAAACCCAAAGGAAAAAGAGATAAATGACAACCAAGGACAAGATGGAAAGACCAAAATCATCTTCAGAGCTAGGAACAGACAATCATGTCTAAACCTAAAATGTTCAAGACAAGACAAGACATAAAAAACTTTCATTAGATCAATATTATTTTTAAACACTTATTAAACTCGTCATTGAAAATACTTTTAATTAAATGCATGTATATACTGATCAAAAAGTATGATGGAATTTAATAGATGAAATTGAATAAAGGATAATGGAATTGAAAACGAAAATCATGTTTATTATTTTATAATTATGTATCACATCATATTTACTCTATTTTTGTTTTGTTTACTAGTTACACATGAACGTTCTTATAAAATGATCAACAATACTACCCTATGGTCACGTGACTACTTACATTGACGTCAATTATTACAGAGTCTTCAGTTACACCTGAGTCATTCCAGAAAGACAGAATTCGTTGGTCTTCCAGATTCATCAAATCGGAAATTCTGATATTTGTTGTATTTTCTTCACTTACATTAAATTCCAAAGCGAATGTTTCTTTGAGAATAGTTATATAATCCCAGTTTTCATAAGGTCTAAATGGACAAATTGTCATTGTTGGAAACTTCACTGTTTCATTTCTTTCAATGAGTAACTTGATGTCTGGGTCACCTCTGAAATAGTCCTGTCCTGTTTTGTAAATCTGAACAGAACAGATGGCAGTGGCAACAAGAATCATTAAAACCCAGACTGTTTTTCGGAAAAAGCCACAAGATTTACTGAAAATTCTGTCAAACCCAATGATACCAATGTTGATAGAATATTCACAAGAATTTTTAGATTCAGACTGAAGTTTTTTGGTTGGATTCCGTCTGGTCAAATAAAAGGCCTGATTCTTCTTCGTTTTTCGTAAATTGTGTTTGGAACGAAAATTGCGTTCCTGCTAAAGATGAAGAAAATAAATAGAATGTAAAGAATAAAAAGAATGTCATGAATAAAAAGGTAATAATTGAAAAATTAAACAGTTAATAGTCTTTATATATATATAATAATAGTTATGTTTTTCGTTGATTGTTAAGAATTTGTTATTATTATATTGTAGATTATGATTCCTTCTTAATATTGTTTTAACGTTTTTAATTTTTAGCATGATATTTTAAAGTCATTATAATAAAAAGAATCTCGCTTATTATTGTTATCATGTAAAAGGCTTGAGAAGAGGAGATGTTGCAAATCTCCTTGAAAATTCGTTTTTTCTAGTAATAAATGTGGTATTGTGACATTTATTTCTGATAGTGTGGATGATGTTTAGTAATATATATTACAAAAGAGAAGATTTAAGGAAGAAATATGGGTCGTTTGTTTATAGAATGTAAAGAACTTTATAATAAATTAAAATTTAAACAGTCAGTTCCTACACATTATTAATTATATACAACTTAGATTAAACATCTTTTCTTTAAAATTTGTGGATTTCTGAATTTAATAATGAATATTTTTTTTCCAAGTGCTTGAAATAAGTAGTTTTTCTATTAAATCTATGTGTTTGACAAATTGCAAGGACATTGATTTAATAAAAGATATACCATTGAAAATATATGTTAATGATTTCCTTTAAAAAAATCTTCAGAAGAGTAGGAGAACGGAAGCTTTTCATTCAATACCAAATATTCGGTTCAATGTCAAATTCGTCTTTTTTGTTCTGCTTCAATTGGGAACTGCCGTATGTAATACAGATCTCTGATCACTGCCACTCCTCCTGGATTTTAAGTGTGATGCTACTAGATCTTTATCCTACAGATACATGCCTTGCGTTGAGGGAACGATTTACCTCAACGATCCTTTCTCGTTCTCTAAACTGAAACAATCATTTCTCTACTTACTCTTTCTCCAGACGAATCTGACTCCTTATCTGTCATGAGTCTGAATCAGATTTGCTAGCGTCAATAATCTCACTTAAACGTACGATGTGTGAAAATGACCATGAACTGCCACACAGATAATCATGTGCATCTCCAATAACGACAGCATATTTTGAGGGATGAATCCTAGAAAACGAAGTAATTGAAATTGCAAGGTAAAATCTTACGATCTGTCGATAAAAAATTGCACTGTCGATATCAATAACGAGAATCACTGATCGTATCTCTAATCAGATCATATCTACTTTCTTGAATAAGGTATCTCGTCAATGCTCAACCGAAATTGCCCAAAAGGATTTATTACTTTTTAGAAGATTTTGAAGATTTGATGATGCTTGCAATCCGTGGCAGTCACTCCTATCACTATTCTGTAGGTGTTAGAAAAGGAACCCATTTCAGTGGGTTCTGTTTGACATTGAAAACACATTCTAAAACCATTTTAGGGCAGCGAATTGATTAAAAAAATTGTTTATTTTTTTAACAATAAATATAATTGTAAATAATAATGATTATATTTTAATGAAGTCTTAGCTAGCAGAGTTAAATTCTTTTAGTGCTCTAAAATTACTTTACTTAAAGATACTAGTAAACGTGAAATCGGAAAACAATTTAATATTTCAACAAATATATTTTACAATCAGCTTTCTAAGCTTTACATCAATCCGGTCTTCGGATTTTACTTTATATTTCAAAGTTCTTAATAAATCTAAAGCTTCACGGTCTTCTTATAAGACTCTCTTGCTTCTCTGGGGTTCAGACTTGCGTCTAACGATCTTGCTTCTCTGAGGGAGTTTTAAATCTTTAATCTTATTTCTACAGCTTTCTCTGGGCCTCAAATATCAAACTGCTTATTGCTGTATAACTTATCTAAAGATTCCCCTATTCTAAATTCTCTAATTATTCCGGCTACTATAATTATTTGGCTAGACTTCAGATTGGGGAACAGGTTGTAATTGGGTGCGGAAGAAGACACCACGTGTTTTTTACATAAGGTAAGCAGTTTTACAAAATTTAATTTTAAGTTAGGTTGGCTTAGCTGCAGGATATAACCCTTCAAATTTGGTTTAGGTTAGCCAAGTTAGGTTGGCTTAGCTGCAGGATATAACCCTTTAAATTTGGTTTAGGTTAGCCAAGTTAGGTTGGCTTAGCTGCAGGATGTATGTATTGAAAAATAACCCCGCCACAAAAATCTGTTCCCCAATCTGAAGTTTAACCAATTATTTTATCCGGCTATGACTGCTTTTATCTCTAACTCCAGAAAAAAAATTTCAATGGAAATTTTACTTACAATAAAATAATCGAAAATACCAGTTGAACACTTTCGGACAATCCTATTCCTTTTATCTTGGCCGGAATATCCACTGCTGGTCGAGTGTAAGTTCTAGAAATCTTTCTGAGTCCGTCACTGCTAGGGTCGGTGTTCTGGTTAGGGTTATTTTTCCGATCTCTGCTTCTCTCTTGCCGTTAAATAAATTTCACCTGGATCTTTTTCTGTCAAATCAGCCGTAGTTAATCACTTTTCGCTTTCCATTCGTCTACTTGGATTCTTCATCCGTATGGAATCTAAGCTTTGTATTCTTTCAGGAGTTCCCGGGCCTAGTTGTGTCTCACGGTCGAACGAGTCTTCTGTCCTCGGATCAATCAATCGTCTACGGTACTTGCATCTATTTCAGAAGGGATCGTCAATTCGCCTTTCGTCTATGCAGCCACAGGAATCGTCTTTTAGCCGTTCCTAACTGTGATTACCGTCTTTATTTCTTCGGGCGCACTATTTCAGATATATTCCTGAAATTTCCCGTCGATTGAAGATACTTCACAACTTTCTCGCTTTCGTCTTAGCGAACTATGGGATCGTCTATCCTCCTCCGGGCATTCTCTTCTATATTGAGAATATTGAGACTTTCTAACGCTTGCTTCTTGATGGGAAACTTTGCTCGTCAGGAATTCTTGCCTTAATCTAATTTGGTCGAGGAAACCAAATCCGCTTACTGGAAAATATTTGCAGTCATAATTTCCACTGCTTATTTGGTGCAGGGAACGAAGCAAGGAACCCCCTCTTGAGTTCGGCAGCTATTTTACTGCAGGTCTTATCTGGTTGCAGTATCGAAGTGAACTCATTGTTGAGTTCGGCAGCTATTTTGCTCGTCTCATATTAGGATAATTGCACGCGTCGCGAGAAACAATTGAATTTCGTTCGTGACTGATCCATTTCTACGAGCCGTAACAATTACTTTGAATCGCTGTCGAAACATGCAAAAAAGACAGCCTTCCACGATAATTTAATAATACCCTTCAAGAGCAAATTAAATTTGCGAACACGAATAAATTTAGGGTTATCGAAATTTTTCTTTTAACTTAGAAATTCTCAACACTGAATTTCTACAATAATAACTACATATTTGGTAATATTTTTTCTTATAAAATAAAGAAACATTAGTGCAATATATTTAAAAAAGATATTTACGTAAAACTGACAAATGACTCCGAATAAACAATAGGAGACAACTTAGATGATCTTGAAATAAAAAGTAATATGTGAACGTAAGACCTTCGTTTTACGTAAGACTGTATAAAGCAGAGAACGGTCAAAGGCAGACTATACAAGAGAGTCTTCTAGTTACAACATCTTTCTAGTAATCGATTGGAAGCATTAGCATAGTCTTCCAATCTCGAACTTACAAAGTGTGAACTTTTAGCCATATCTCCATGAAAGGATTATGCTAAGATAAAAACCACTTCTTCATTATGGAATCTCTTGAACATTGGAAACATAGCAGATATTTCTTTCTTCACCCATTACGTTCTTCCGCCTATGTAGATTTTTTCGAAAATTATAGGTGACACCTGTAATCGAAAGGATACATGACATCTACACCGTGCCCATAAATAATCAAAAGCAGTACATGTGACAACTGTGTGCATTACAGCGCCTTTTCTGTCTCTGAGCCTATTGTTGATGATTGCTTCCGTTTTCCCTTAAGAACAAAGATTGATTAAATCTTAAGTCTTTTCGTCATGTACGAAAGCATTTACGACAAAAGATATAAGACATGTTTCTATTAAAAAACAACTAGAACTCACACATACATTAATTCATTTAAAAAAGTTTAAATAAAACATGCTAAAATATACAATGTATTAAAATGTTCCTAGAACAGTTTCGAGAAACATTTTAATATATTGTATAGTTTAGCATGTTTTATTTAAACTTTTTTAAATGAATTGATATGTGTGTGAGTTCTAGTTGTTTTGTAATGTAAAGTATAAAAAATACACACGTTAAAAACTTTTTAAGATATGTTTCTGTAAGACTTATAAAATTCCTTAAATAGTAAAATGTAGATTGGACCATGCAGCATTGTTACTGAACATTTAAAATTACGCAAACACTTAACAATTTCACATAAACATTAATAACGATGTTTCAAAGTTCATGTTTCGAACTTTATACTCAGATTAATAAGCAATAATTTAAACAGAAAAACGCTCTTCAGAGTAAACGTTTCAAATTGGGAATACTCCATTACTTTGGGGGGAATCGGGTATGTAAAGTTTATAGCGCTCGGAAACAAATGTCACTTCAATGAAAGAGATTAATGAGCATTTGTTAGATATTGTGACTTGAATAAGCGACTTGAGTTAAAAATAAATAAAAAAAATTCGTATTTTGATTAATTTGACCTTCGAATGTTAACAAACATGTTGGTTTGTTAAACTATGTGAAACTCTTATTTTGTAATAATCAGAAGTTTATTTGAACTTGTCTATTGTTTCTAATTTAAACTCCAACAGAGGACGGATGTGATGATACACTCACTTCCAAAAGTTAAGCGCGGAGACGAAAAAAATGTTAATTTCCGTAAGAGATCTGATTTAAAGAAGCTGAAATTTGCTGCAAAGGTAGAAGGAAGTATGCAAATTATAAAGTTAACAGCCAATCACGGTTTCGCGTCGAGAAATATGCAAAACAGGCAGTCGTATAAGCAGCCGGCATTGTGAAGGGTTACAGGAGTTGCATGTAAGTGCTGATGAAAGGTGTTTAGAACATTCGTACGATTTGTTTTCAAGCTGGACGTGTTTCTATGGCTTCCAGAAGACGAATGGAAGATTCTGAGCGCTGGCGGGCTGTCGGACACATTGAAGTAGGACGAAGTAGGACGAGTAACAGATGTTGCTCGTTTCTTCGGCGTTCATCATTCCGTCATTTCAAGATTTTGGAAACAATTCCGCCAAACAGTTGTCCGAAGACCTGCAGCCGGTCGTCCAAGGGTTACGACCCTCGCGGAAGATCGATGTATTGCTGTTGTAGCCAAGCCGAATCAAAGATCGACCTCCACACATGTGACATCTATGATTGTAGCGGCCATTGGTAAGACGATATCTGCCACGCTTGTTCGTCGAAGATTACACATGAATGGTCTGTACGCCCGGGTACCACGAGTTTGTGTTCATTTATTCGTCCAATCCAAAGGGGCACGATTACAGTGGTTCCGCCAGCATGTGAATTGGACTATGTCTGATTGGGGTAACGTTATGTTCACAGATGAGTCCAGATTTGTCCTACAACCCGATGATAAGCGTGTAAGGGTCTGTAGGGAACAAGGCACACACAATCGGCCCCAGAACATCACCGAACATCATGCATTCCGGGGTGGAAGCATCATGGTCTGGGCAGGGATTTCAGTGGGATATCGCACCGACCTGCACATCTACAGGCGAGGTTCTGTGACGGCTGTAAGGTATCGAGATGAATCCTAGACCCCATTGTGAAATCGCTGCAGCAGTTGGTCCTTCTTTCGTTTTAATGAATCATAATGAACGTCACCATAGAGCTGCCATCGTTGACGACTTTCTGGAGATTGAGGGGATTGCGCGTATGGAGTGGCCAGCTTACTCGCCGGACCTTAATGCAATTGAAAATCTTTAGCATGCCCTCGGCCGTGCTGTATGTCGACGTTTCCCACCTCCAGCCACTCTCAGATATTTGGAAACTGCCCTACAGGAGGAATGGCGATTACTGGACTCTGCGGTGGTTGATCACCTCGTAACAAGCATGATCACACCCTGTAAACTTTGCATGCAGGTGAGGTGAGCTCACATACAACTATTAATGTCGGTTTTTATTGTTTGTTTTGAATTTAAACATCATTTTATTAATGACGCAATTAGGACGTCATCTTATAATTTATGAAAATTCAATATTTTGTTTATCTCCGTATGTAATTCTTTGTTTTGTTTCATAAATTAACATAGAGCTACTTACTTGCAGCATTTCATGTCAATCAAAGCTGTACTTGTCCATTTTTTCGCATTTTATCGCTCCGTGCTTAACTTTTGGAATTGAGTGTATATTAAGAATGAACTTTATAATAAACTTGACAGTGATGTTCGAATTAGATTAATGACTTAAATAACAACATGGATAAGGAGAATTTGTAAAGATATAATGTTCTGAAACATTCTTTGAAGGACAATACTAAAAAAATTGTAAAACTGATTCGAAGAAAGTAATCGGTTGAAAAGCCCTTGTTAAAAGCAAGGAAACATCTAATTCACAAGTGGTCAATCAGTTCGATAATATTCTGATGTCCTAAAGTGATGTCTCTTTTATAATTGGAAATTAAATTGACAAGAGGAAGTAATTGCAAGTTTTTTTTTTCCTTTTAGAAAAAGACTTTAATGATCTAAGAGGATGCAGAAAAGTTTACAAAAAACGAATACTTAGAAGAAACTGGTTGACATTTTACCCAACTCCATTGAGCAGAGCTTAGTGGAAATTATCTGAAAATTAATTGTCTGCAAATTGTTCTGAAAATTATTCTGAAGAAAAGAGAATAATAAAGAACAGGGAATGAGTCGGTAATGGATGCAGAAACTAAAGCTAGACAGAAATAATTGTCACGATTTCCAAGAGGCCAACAATATTCCTTAAGGTCAAATTGATTAGTGAAAAGTAACCTCAATTCATGATAAACTTAATGGATTGAAGAACAGTGGAACAGGGTGAATTATTGAACTCGAGGGATACTGATTAGTTGTTGGTTAGTAGATTTTTAATGGCGCAGAAAAATCTTTGACTAATCGAGGGACATTTCCGCTTCATGACAAACAAAAACAAAATGATAATGGTGATCAATAATATGAAAATTAAAATTACCGTATAAAGTTCTAGGTAATGGTGTTTGGGTGTTAGGCAATGAAACCAATTGTACAACAAAGAGTAAATCTCACATGTATTGTATGATCCTGAAAACATGTTAAGTTAAGTTAAAGTATCCCTCTACAGGCCTGGACAGGCCTTTGGGGCGCGGGAGGTCAGACTCCCAGCGTTTCGTGACCAACGGGACAAAGTTGAGGTCGGGTGGTCAGCCCGACGCCCGCCCGCCTTTAACTCCCGGAAAAGAAACCCGGTACCCATTCCACAGAGGGCTGGCCTGAAAACATGTCCAGAAGATAAAAGCAGGTTAAATAAACTCATGAGTTCTGAAATGGGCTGGCGTAATTTCGACCATTTTGTTTCTGGAATAACAAAAGAAAATGATCACAATCTCCCCAAACATTAGAAAATAATATTTGAATTTTGAAGACAACGAAATAAAAATAAAAATTTACATTTTAAAAGATGTCTCTGACTGAAATTCAGTAAAAAAATTAAAGTTTAGGGTTAATCCAATCCAACTGGGATCAACTGGGATTCAAAGAATAGGATTTGTGAAAATGCAATTTACATCTGCTGCAACAGTCGAGATAATTAATCTAACACATGATAGATTAACTCCCTATTTATTGAGGTTTCCTGATAAAATAATATCCTTCTTATTATACTCAACTCCCCATTTAAATTAGAAATAAAAATTATATATTTATCGAATTAATGAATGCTGGCTATTAAGGGGAGGGACGGTTCCATGATTTGTAAGTTATTTCCCCTCGACTTGCTGAAGGCTGAGCCAAGATGGGTCGTCCGTGAGAATCCAAAGATTGGATTTTTGACAGATTTTTCATTTTGTATTGTTTTGTGATTTTTATTTTTTTTATTTTCTGTGATGTTTATCATTTTTTGTTGGGATTTTCGGGTTTATTGTTGTTTTTTTTTACATATTTACGGTTTTTAAAAAGACCTCGGGGTCTTAAAGGGGTGAGTCAGAACCGGCAAATAAGCAACTACTCACAGCATTCTTACCTTTATATTCTAAGGTAGAAGGAGAGTTGGAAGAAGCAATTTGGTTTTAGGAAAGGAAAAGGTACGAGAGATGCAATTAGACTGCTGCGAACAATCGGCGAAAGATATCTAGAAAAAAATAAACACATATATGCAGTATTTGTGGACCTGGAAAAGGCTTTTGACAGAGTGGATTGGAATAAACTTATGGAAATCTTGAAGAAAATTGGTGTGAATTGGAAAGAGAGAAGGCTAATAACTAATCTTTATATGAAACAACGAGTCAAAGTCAGGATAGGAGAAAAATTGTCAGAGGGAAGTGGAATAGGGAGAGGGGTGCGACAAGGATGCCCTCTATCACCTACGCTGTTCAACATCTACTTCGAGGAGTTAGTGAAGAATTGTTTTCAGAACATGGGAGGGGTGATAGTAGGAGGAAGAAGAATAAAGTGCATAAGATTTGCTGATGATATACTAAGGGATATGCTACTGCAGCTGAATGACAGCTGTGAACAATATGGAATGAAGATAAATGTAAACAAGACAAAGACTATGGTTATCGGAAGAAAGACAAAGAAGATAAACATAAGTATTCGGAATGAGACATTGGAACAAGTGAACAACTTTAAATACTTAGGGTTTACTTTAAGTGGTGATATGAGCTGCTGCCAAGAAGTCAAGAGGAGGATAGCACTAGCAAAGGAGGCTTTTAATAGGAAAAGGAGCATCTTCTGCGAACCTCTGGAAAAAGAACTAAGGAAGAGACTAGTGAAGTGCTTTGTGTGGAGTGTGGCATTGTATGGGGCAGAAACATGGACATTACGACGCAGTGAAGAGAAACGACTAGAAGCATTTGAAATGTGGATATGGAGAAGAATGGAGCGTGTGAAATGGACAGACAAAATAAGAAATGAAGCTGTGCTAGAAAGAGTGGGTGAAGAAAGAATAATGCTGAAACTGATCAGGAAGAGAAAAAGAAACTGGTTGGGTCACTGGCTGAGAAGAAACTCCCTAATGAAGGATGCACTGGAAGGAATGGTGAACGGTAAAAAAGTTCGAGGCAGAAGAAGATTTCAGATGATCGACAACATTATGGTAAATGGATCTTATGTGGAGACGAAGAGGAAGGCAGAAAATAGGAAAGATTGGAGAATGCTGGGTTTGCAGTGAAGGACCTGCCCTTGGCAGAGAACTATGAACTATGAACTTACCCTCTACACCGACGTTCACTGAGAACCAAACAATGGCTGATGCATCTTAACATTCAGCAGAGCTACCGATCAAGAATGTGGTGCCCTCTAGCGGAATTATTCGTCAGTTCTTTAGAAACCATTTGTTGGTCTCATGCCCGGTTGCATCAAAGTAGCGTTTAACTACGGTTTCCATGAACCGAGTTCTGCTTGAACCTCAAATTGAAGTTCAGCCTTTTTGCACCAAGCTAAAGCAGTCACAACTGAACTGAGGTTCTGTGATCTTGGTTCCTAGCAGCGGAAGTACGTCGTGCGTTCAAAGCTGATTCCTGATTGGTTACAAGATTCGTCTTTCGTTGCGGGAAATCAACCCATTGTATTTTTTTCAACAGTTGTCCTTTGTTTCAGCAGCAACAATCTCATTATGAAAATGGAGTTCAGGAATTAAAAAACTGAATTCTACCGAGTACCTAATTATACAGAGACGAAAAAAAAAACTTTTAATTGATATAATTGAATCATACATAACACATTTTAGAATGTAAAAAAAATCGATGCGGAGTGTTACTAATATATGTAATCGTGGAGTTTAGCGTCCCAAATTAAATAACAATAACAACAGTGTAATGACATAGTCATAAAATGTGAAATTTCACCATATTTGGGTGGGTGGATGGCTATAAGTGTCCCACCCCCGACCGACAACGGGCCATCGTAAGCTCTGTTTTCGTGCCGCCGCGTTCTGGAGTCCGCTATCGCCGGCCTGCTGCCGGACCTAGCACTTCAGCGTCGGCGGCACAGACTGTACCAACAGCGGCAAACTTCGGAGCCCGATGTCGGTGGGACACTATCCGTGCGGCCACCCATCCACCCAAGTGTGGTGAAATTTCACATTTTATGACTGTCATTTACTGTTGTAGGTTTTTTATTGTTATTTAATTTGGGACACTAAACTCCACGATTACAATAATATACTAATCGTGAAATAGTCTGCCTTTTGGATACAAATGATGCAACTCTGTTAACAACTGACATTTCTCTTCACAGTCACTGTCCAACGAATCAAATAAATGTAAAGTTGTCATTTTTAAAAGTTATTTCTGATAGTTGAGAGAAAACTTGCTTTGGTCTCAATTCGCAAGCGAATTTCAGTAATGGCCGAACGCCGAACAGCGGTTTTGAACCGAGTTCAGCACCTTGAATGGCCGAATTCGGCAGATCAACTTGACGACGCTTTTGAACCGAGATCATCCCTAAACGTTGTTGGCGCAATAGGTTTAAGAAGGATCTCCGTTTGTCTTGCAGTTTGAACTTGGTTCAGCTCCTGATGGTGCAACCGGCCATTAATGGTCTCATGATCTTTTTTTTGATGCACTTACCTTGTTTACCAAAGCAACATTAGAATTGATAATTCAAAAGAAATGTTCGCAGATAAAAAACACTTATTTTATTATTAATGTTTTTAATATCAGACCTTTCGTATCTCAAAAAAGGCCTTTTAAATAGTTCGTGTTGCTTTGTTGATAGAACAAACTGAGGAGTTCCGTCGTTAGCGAGACAGTTAAAACTTTCAACTACCAAGAACCTTCTTAGCATGATTCAATCAGTTATTCATATGAAGTCAACGATCTTTATAATTACGGAGAAACTTTTATTCATATTACCAAAAGGAATGTGCTATTTCTATACTTACGTACTGTTTGATGATATGTATTGTAAATTCAACAATTTCAGGTAATGTTAGAATAGCGACATCTACAAAGAATCCCAAAATCCCACCAATATCTGCCATCAAGTTAGCAAATGTATACCACGCCTTCTCTGTTATGTACAAGACATTTTTATCAAAACGCAGTAATACAACTCTATAAGTTGGAAACAGAAATTCGATTATTTCAGCATTCCAAATAGTTAGTCTTTCGTGACACTTTCTTGGACATTGTTTCTGGCATTCTGTTCTTTGTTTCATAACATTTTTAGAGATTTCAAAAGTAACATTAAAATCAGATGATGTTTTGCAGATTGGTACAGATTCATTTCTCATAAAAGGAAGCCTAAAGAAATAAACAAATAAAATAAAATTAAGTAGATTATCACATTATGACACGTATAAACACTCTTATACTTCGACTAAGAAAGCTATAAATGATAAGGAAATACGTAAACTATATTAAAATACAAAAAATAAGATGTTTGTGAAACAAATAGACACAAATTGAAAAAATGAATGATTAACAGAAGCTAGAATAGTATCTTCTTTGTGGAGATCGATAACAATAATTTTTATGCTGCGAATATCAGAAGAAATTTTGTTGTGATATTTAGGAAATCGTCTGGGCTCTGTCTCATTCTAATATCTTAATATATGAGCCGTTTTAGCTTTTATTTTTATTATCTGAAGTTTTTTGAGAAACATTTCCAGATAATTCGTAGATTTTTAGAAATATGTAGTATTTATGCATAATAGGTCCCGAAAAATACATTTATTTCAGTTTTTACAGTTGAAGGCTCCCAATGTTTCGTTGACCTCGGACCTCGAGACGACATCGGGCGGTCAGCCTGTACCCGTTCTGCAGAGGAGTAGATGGACCCTAGGATCAGTTTGGAGAAGGATCGCCTTACCACTTTACTCACAAACGTATATTTATAGTAATGTATATTGTTCATCGCCATTTTGTTGTTGGCTTTATTTATTCTTGTTCTCCGTATTGCTCTATACAACACCGAATCATAAATTGTTTTAACTCTTCTTAAAATCAAAACTTTTTTATACATTACCTACAAGTTACTTGACTGTAGAGCAAAATTTCAATACATTCGTCCACACATCTTTCAACAAACTCAGCTGTTTCACAAGGGGAGTGTGTTAAATTCATGTTAAACACCTTAAAATACAAAGAAATTCATATTTAACTTTGTCTTAAATAGAAGAAATTACAAAAAAACAATGAATATTAAAAAGTTAATTGCTTCACATAATCATAATTCCAAGACAAAAATTAGCTTGCATGATTTTTCTAAAATAAATAAATAAACTTTGCTTTTTATTATCCAAATTTTAGGATGACAACTGTACATCTTCTAAGAAACATTGCTCATCGTAATTCAAAATCAATTGTTTTACAAGTGAAAATAATTTTGTGCTAAAGCGTAAATTTACGGGCGACTCATAATAATAAAAAAAAATAAAAAATAAAAAAGGCAGTACATTAAAGAAAAGTTAGAAAAATAATAAAAACATTAGGAAAATAAGATAAAAAAAAATCACGCGGACAATAGAGATAAAAATATTAAGAGAAAAAAAACAAACCAACCCAAAACCAATTAGAGGATTCTGACAACCTTCATCCTATGAGTCCGAGACTTTACCGATCAAGCTACAACTGACAAATGAATTGGGATGGTTACATTTCTCACATTTAGGCTATAGCGGAAACCAATGAAAACAATGCCCAATATCTCGAAAATGAGGGGGGGGGGGCGTTGGCCCTGAAAATATTCCATTCCTAGGGTGTTTGGGGCTTTCAATACGATGGTGAAATCCGTTTGCAGATACAACCTTCCGTTCGAAAGTTATTAGGGGAGGACAGACATGGACGGACGGACAGAACAAATGCAATAGCTACCGAATTTGGTCGCTATCACAATAGCTCTAAAATGGATCGTTAAAATTGTTTTAAACAAAGATGATTTTTAATTCAGAAAAGCAATAAGTAGCCGATTTCACTTAAAGGTTTTTACTGAATATTTTGATTTGAGAAGTTAACACAGAAATAAATTCTTGTATTAGAACATATTTCTTTAGAAGAGATTTTTGTTTAGTAATGGAAAGGATGATAAATGTAAAGATTAATTCCACTTATTAACAAAAATCAACCTTTTAATTTTTCCTTTCACTTAAAGCTAATATTTCAATTAGATAAGATGTAGAGTAATAAAAATGATGAAAACAATATCTACTTGGTTTAAGTAGATATTTTTAAATAAATTTTCATTTTTTTTTAAATAAAGGATATGTTTTTAAACGTTATTATATATAAGATATTGTAAGGATGTATATTTCTGATTTTATGTTTTAATCTTTATGAATTTTATGTGCATTCAATGTTTTTCCGTTTCTCATTTATTTCAAATCTAATTCTTTTTCCGTTCCTTGTTTATTTTCAAATTTATTTGATTTATGTGATTTATCATTTAAATTTCTCTCCGCTGTTTAGTTAATCCCTTCACCAATCAATTGTAATCCGTTTGTTAAATTTAAATTGCTTCAATCATCATTTAATCTTTTTGTAATTGCCTATTTAAACCCGTGTTTTGTAAACTAAATTAGTTAGATCTTGTTTTATCAATTATTGACTCCGAACTTTACTCTGCTCTGTCTGTCACATCCCATGATAAATTGTTACCGAAACCCATCAGGCTGCGTCAACCTTATGATCATCATTCACAGAAGTCGATGTATGTTAGGGCTTCCACAGGTGCCAATGCAGTTCTCATTGATACAAGCATATGTCTCTTTTGCAGCTATGCCATTTCATCATAAGCGTCAGTCGGCGACAGTCGAGTCAAGGACGAACGAGGATCCTCTCCGATGGCTGAAAGAATAAATCGGGATCGCTCAGTACAACGCTTGGGATCACAGTAGCCAGCTCTCCGATGTAAACTTCTCACACGGAGGCACAGCAATAAAGTGGTTCGAGAACAATGAAGCTCATTTGATAACCTGGTCGGCATTCGAACAACTCGTTGGAGCGACGTTCCTCGAGTCCTATGACCGGAAGAACCAAGCAGAGGAAGTTTTGAAAGACGACCCAGCTGCCTGATGAGTCGTGCGAACAAATATGCCCAAGATGTCATTGATATGTGCTGCAAAGGACTCCGAAATGTCCGACGAAACAAAGCTGTAGCATCCGATGAAAGTCGAGGAGGACGTCTACACGCTGCTATTAGCTCTGCGGATCGATTCAACGGTGTCCTTCCTCTCCGAATATCGTCTCTTCGAATCCATGAAGAATAGGCGATTGACAGAAATGACTAGCTTCAAACGACTGCCGAATGTTGCCTCTATTGGATTATCTTGCATTATCTTCCCCATGCAACGCAGCAATCAAGCTCTTCAATAACAAATACGGGACCTCCAAAACCAGCTACAGCAGCTTATCCCACATAATCACAAGCCAACAACGTCCTCTGAAATTCACCAGACACTGATTTAAGGCTACCGATCCCGACCGCAATGGCCACTACTAAAAAAGCAACGAACATCACTATCCCTCCATGATCCTCAACAATGGCGTACAAGCGATAACAAACCCATCTGCTTCTTCGCCAATGCATTGGACACATGCCCACATAGAAATCCATGTGGAAGTGCACAATCATATTTTCAACACTTAAAACTGCAAATTTTATAAGAATTGTTTGTTTTTAAAGACTTGGAAGAACCACAAGAAAAGTCAGGACAAAAGCGTCATTAGTTCTGAAACCGACACAAAAATTTTATATTTTCTAATAATCCTACGGCGTCGTAGCATTGGTCACTTTTAAATAACTTCAATATAATATATTAATTACGCAAATTTTAAGAAGTGATTACGTTTTCGAAGCTACAATTTCAAAATGAATAAAAGTCTATTTTAACAGTGGACGAGTTACTCAAATCCCAGCTTTTTGTTAGTTTATATAATAAACATTAGGCGCATTTTTAAGGAAATGATACACAATAAACAAATAAATAATACATTATCTTACTTCCTGTTTAATTATTTCACTATACAAAAGTAAAACCGAAATCATATTTTAGACATTACGTTTTTTCGATTAGAAACCTAACTAAAAACGAAATCCCATTTTTGCCTGAAACGAGAAACGTGACGAACCGTTTTTTATTTCGTCTGATTTGAAAACATCCTCCTGAATAACAATCAGATCTTTCTTTTATACTTAACATGCCTAATATATGTTGCTCTCGAAGAGAAGAAATCCTATTTTTAAGACAAGGATACATAAGGCTACTTATCTGTAAAGCTAAAACTTATAATTTTCGATACGAATAACACAGGCCTGCGATGAAAAAAATACAAGGGAACTGATAGCTGAACTTTATGTATTTTTTTGGTGCTGATATTAAAAAAAGTAATGAAAAATTTCTATCAGGTCACGTTTTCTTGAAAAATTCAATTTTACTTGGATTTTTATGAACATTTACTATAAAAAAATTTTTTCAGGTTTATCCGATGCCAAGTTGAAAAGAGGGAATCTTTGTTGGTCCAGATATCCGCAAGCTCATGAAGGATAAAGAATTTGAGACTAGCATGACAACAAAGGAAAAAGAAGCTTGGGTTGCCTTCAAAGATGTCGTCAATAACTTTCTGGGTAATTACAAGGATCCTGACTAAAAGCAATTGTTATGAATATGCTGGACAAATTTCAAGCGTTGGGTTGCTCCATGAGTGTCAAAATATATTTCCTTCAGTCACTTGTGGACTTTTTCCCCCACAATTTAGGATCTGTCAGCGAAGAACAGGGCGAAAGGTTCCACCAGGACATCAAAGATATGGAGCTCAAATATCAAGGAAGATGGGACAAGAACATGCTCGCCGACTACTGTTGGATGTTAAGACAAGATAGGCCTGAGATTGAACATAAACTAACGTCAAAAAGAAGTTTCAAACGAAAAAGAGTACGAACTTAAAGAAAAACTTTTTTTTTTGTTTTGTTTTGCTTTTTATTCAGTTTAAAGTTTGTTTATTATGTACACACACACATAATATTTGCTCCTCTTGGTCAATCGTCTATTTTATGTGAGTTACCTTAATAAAAACAAATTAAAATAGTATTGGTGATTTTCTTCTAGAAACTGCACCGTAATTTGATTTAAACCAAAAAAAAAATAATCGATTGGTGAAAAATCAAGTTACCTAAACCAGAATAGATTATAATCGATTATTTTACGTAGATTTTAATGGATAAAAACCACTGTTACCAGATACATATGCCAAACTGATCGAGAGAATTCCTTTTCAATTAGAATTTTAGCAAAAATATCGATATCGATTTGACAAAAAATCCTGATGTGATGGAAAAAAATGGAGGTCATTTTCGAAATCAGCACACCAAATAACATAAAAAATCAGCGACAACTTCTCTTGTGTTTTTCAAAAACTTCAATTTCGCAGGCCTATGTAATTTTTCTAAAGCACTGTTTTCATAATAAGTCAGTAGTATTTATGTAGAAAACTGAAAGTTTGTCAGTTTCAAAAAAATCAGATAATTTCTCAGAATATCCATTTGTCGCCTTTACCACATGAGAAGTTATGTTTTCCACAAGACAATGAAACATTTGTTCACGTCGATGATGCCAGTTGGTATTTAAGAGCTTTATGTATTCACAACTTATAAAGAAACTAATTATCAATTGCTTTCCACTAACCTCTATTTCTTCGAAATTGACTTTCGCAAGAAGAAACAAAGGATTACCAAATCCTGCATCTAAATCTGAATAAAAACCACTTTGATGCTCTTTAATAGTAAATATCTGTTGTAAAATAAATACGAATAATATTTCTAATTATAATTTTTTATTATAAACAAAATTTTACTAAAAATATTTTAAAAGTAAGATTCATCAAGATAGTAATGTAAAAATACCAATTGAAATAAAATCATATCAAACAGATTCAGGTAATAATGAAGCACAATGCTCTTTTGTTGTTTTTTATATTATTTTATATTTTCTATTTTACATTAGAATAACATAGAATAGTTGGCCTTTCCTTACCCTCATATAATAAGCAGCTACATTCCATTTCTCAGGGTTTTTGGGATTCTTTATAGTCATTGAAAAATTAGCTACTGGTCCAGGATAAACTACATCATCTGAAATGGATTTCATCAAAAATTAACTAAACAGCTGCTCTTAAACTGATTTCAATAGATTCTACACAATTGTGATATAAGAATAAATATTGCAACTAATAATAATAAACATTGATTTTAAAACATCAAAGAAATTAAGATAAAAACAGAGACTGCCCAAAGGTACACTTCCTGAGCTATCATCGATGGGAATCATGGACAGCCGTTGAGGACTCGTCAGCCAGATTTATCCTCGTTTATAGGCTCAGAAGGCGCGAAAGGGTAAAGATCGCACTCCTGGAACTGGGACCACACAAAAGCAAACAATAATAATAAATACAATAAACAAAATCGTTTAACCTGTCAACTTTCTAGGATGGAAATGAATTAAACAAAGCATCAAAAATGGCAAAATTATTTCAATAAGTTTTAACATGCAGAACGTATAGACACATCACGGAAATTAAAATAAAAACAAAGTGCGGAACAAGTTGCGGAAGTTACCTTTATGTAGTCTTTGATATGTTTATACGTTCTGTACATTAAAACTGATTTAAATCATTGAATGCTAAGCTTTCAATCCTTTCCTGGTCAACATGATTTTTTATCTCAAGAAAACTAATAGGTGTCCTTAATGTAACTTTTTATGCTAAATTCTAATATGTAATAAGAATTTCTCCATCATCCATAGTTTTTCTGTGACAACGACTTTTTAGTATAAGATGTTTGTGGTTTTTGTCATCTTTTCTATTTTATTGGTGGAAGTTCTCTATTTATTGTAAGTATTTTGTGGATATTAAATGCTCAGAAGGTTTGTATTGATACTGAGTAACGGAGAGACATGACTGTGCAGGTTCATTCTTGTTCAAACATGAATGTAGGAGCATGTTTAGTGTGGCACTGCCCAATCAGTAAGAGCCAGCAGGAAGTTGGATGTGAACATGATAACATGGCTTTGTAAGTGCTTTGTTTTTCTATTTTACTGTGGATGATACATTTATAAGTTTCGTAGTGTTGTGGTTAGATTTCCGCCAAGAGTATATTTAAACCACACTGACAGTTTCTGTTACGTGTGCGGTAACTAACATTAAAGTCTCAAAAGTGTAACTTTACTCCATTAATAATAGTTTTATGAAGTTTATTTTGGGTGTAAAGTGGGGGACCAAGAAAGGGCATGGGCCCCGTACATTTGCTGCGCATCATGTGCTACCCTTCTCACTGCATGCAGAAATGGTTCGCGCCATATGCTAGCCCTATGGCTTGGAGAGAACCAAAAGAAAAAAAAGATGGAGGTAATGTTATTTCTGATTAACAAACTGAAATGGGATTACATCTAAAGCAAATACAGAGATTTATCCTAATTTACCATCTGCAATGAGGCCAGTTTCATACAGTGAAGAACGATCCATCTAACGTTGAGCAAAGATAACTCAGATTTTGATGGAAGTTATGTAGAACAGGAAACAGACTGTTTGTGTGGTGATCCAACATTTGAAGGAAGCTCTTCGTGTGAACCACATTTATTAACGATCTTGTATGAGAATTTAACTTACCTGAGAACAGTCTGAACTTCTAAGTTCTCGGCTAAACGGATAGAATCTTCTACATAAAGATACCAAAATATGCTATTTTCGTAACCGTAACCGTGAATTTAAAGATGATTTCTCTGAAGAAAATGGTCTATTATGGAGACCCTTGGTCATGAACAGCAACCGACAGAGTGGCGTTTGTTGATTGATTCCTCTAAAGTTAGTTTGAAAGCTGTGCTTCTGTGTAATGATAATAAATTCTGATCAGTATCTGTGGCCCATGCTGCTAACATGAAAGAAACGTGAAAATATGAAATTATTACTGGAAAAGCTGCAGTATGAAAAACGTAATGGAGTATCTGGGGAAGGTTCTTGCACTCTTTACTTGGCTTGCAACGTGTTTATACAACAAGTATATTTGTTTTCACACGCGCTTGTATAGCTCATAGTTCACACGTAAAGTTCACATTGTTCGTGGCAGTTCTCGAAGGACGAAGGTAGGAGTTGCAATTCAGTCTTAAGCCTACAAACGCACTTGCAGCGATGTTGCTTAGCCGATGGCTAAAACCGCAAGAATCTACCCTTTTAAAGCCCTCCTCAAGCAATCTAATAATCGTTTCCATTGTGATGATCCCCTTGTTGTGGTGCAGAGGAATAGGTTTCGTTGCAATAGTAAAAGACCTGAGGGTTCTCTTGATGGACTTTGTCCCCTTCTCTAATGAACTTCTTCCCTGCTTGTACGACATCGATACAAAACGCAAGCAAGTGCATTGCTAGATTTACTCTTGCATCTTAGTCGAAGAGCAGTTCCGGATGGGTGTAGGTAATCCAGGTAAGGTCGTCGAATTCTCTTTCGCTGCGGCGTTTCGGTGATGCAGTTTGCATACCCGTGGATTGGAAGAACGCTCCTTTTCAGACGCAACCCCAGTCCTCGAGGTGCAAACCTAGGCGGGACGACATTACTTTCCGGCGGTGTCTCTTGCTGCTACTTATTTCTTAGCACGGTCGCTACGTAGACCCGGAGACTTTGAAGAACGCTCTAAAGACGCAACAATTTGCTCCGGGGATCCAAACAATGACTGTGCTTCGGGCACTGAATGCCGCCCGCTCTCACAGATTTAACTTGCGCACACCTCCGCTCCGCTCTCCCCTCTCATACATAAGTACGGTTTTCTTAGAGTGACATCACACCGGAGAGCAGCGGTTGGTGTGCAGAGAGGGCGCCACCATGTCCATGGGACATCTGCCCACGGGCTGCAAGATGGAGGAGAACAAGGAGGCAATAAAAGTAAGAGGTAGGGGATGGTTAGTGCAAAATGGATGCCGTATGAAGGAATGAGCGCAATAAATCAAAGGACAAAGAAGCGTTTAGGCAAGGCTTAGAGAAATAAGAAATATTTCTAATGATTTCTCATTCAAGGAAAAGATGAAAATAAAGCATTGGGAAGAGGGAATTGTGTAACAATCATCGGACCTTTATAGTACTTAGAGCAAAGTGTATCATAATAAAGTTTTTTTCTTTATTTAGTTGTTGCATAATCCCCCACCATTATACTATTAGAGGTTTTTTTTTTTGGTTGAATAGATAGGTTGGGAGGTTTTTTTTTTTTTTTTTTTTTTTTTGTTGAATAGATAGGTTTTGTGTTTTTTTTTTTTTAAAAAAAATAAACGTGATTTTGGGTAGGGGGGGGTAGTCTAAAACCTCACCACGTATCACCGGGGGGGGGGGGGGTTAAAAAGTTGCTAAAAAACATCACGTGATTAATGGACGACCCCTTAGCACGATCCATGCAGCAGTAGTCACTGGATTTATTGCATTCCGATAGTTATTCAGAAAATACTTGCAAATGTATATAAAAAATCACTGGACACTATCTCTGCAATGCGAGATTGTCTGAACAAACAGCTGGAGAACAATAGGACCACTGGATAATGGATACAAACGACATTTGGTTCATCCCAAAGCATCGTAAGTCGACTGTGGAATCTTTTTCAAGGCACCGGAAGAGTGCAATGAAGACTAGGGCAGATTGAACCTCATCCACAAGAGCACAATGTGATAGATGTTTTTATATCTTTGCTCGAAGGATATAAAACGCGACACAGCTACAGGATAAGTTAATTGCGACGACAGGACGTACGTGAGCTATATGCCCGTCGGCCAATCGTATCTGCCTCTATTTGCAGAACATCGGAGAGTCCACAGAGCACTGACTGAAGAGCGTCGTCACTGGAACAGAAACCTATTGTCCACTGTTCTCTTCGCGATGATCGTCGCCCAAAAAATCCACGAATAATTTTGAAAAGCTGTATGAAATAATTGTATCATTGCAATTAAAGGTAAAATATAATTTTATTTTCTAAATATGCAAATAATGAATTGAATACACTATTTTCCTACAACATACAAGCATTTTTCATAGCAAGTATTTCAAATAAGGCGGAATGGACAATGGTCTACTGGAGAATACTGTCTTTCATAAATGTAATGGAGAATACTGTCTTTCATAAATGTAATGGAGAATACTGTCTTTCATAAATGTAATGGAGAATACTGTCTTTCATAAATATCATGGAGAATACTGTCTTGGCATTTGTGCATTGTGGATGATTAGTTATGCTAATAACAATATCCTCCTTGATATTCTCGATATCTTTACGGATATTCATCCAACATTAAATTTGACATTGAACATGAAGAGGATTTCAAACTTGTTTTCCTGGATGTTCTAATCACATGAACTAATCCCACTTCGGTTTACCAAAGCCTATGTTTTCCGGTTTAACCATGAATTATTTTTCCTACACTGCCTCTCCTTTAAGGCCAATATCATTACTACGGCCTTTAATTAACCATACACATTAGAGGCGTTTAATAAGGAAATGCCTCTTTCCACTGCTCAAACAAAATGATTTTCCGAAGAATTTCTTTCATCGACATTTCAAAAGGGCCAACGATTGCAACAGCAACCTTACTAAAAGAATCAACTACACGTTTCTATTGATTTTCATTCGGACATTTTTAGTTTTACGTAAAATTTGTAGTTCCTACAATATCACAATCACTTCTCTGGCTTCCTGCACAATTCAGAGGTTCCTTACGGATTCCAAGAAGGAGTTCAACATGGACATCAAGGGTGAAATGTGACCTGCTCAATGAATATTAAATGGCCGCGGTATTTTGACCGTGGGAAGATAGCGTAATCATTAGTCCCCTCAAATGTGAAAATCGTCAGTGCATGCATATAGGAGAGACCCGCAGGGCTGTCTCCGATCGGCTTCCGGAGCACCATAGCGACATAAACGACAGAAATCTGAACTACCTTACATTCCAATATCAGTTAACTCATCACCATTGTATAAATTTACAGAACCCCTCATATTAGATTTCTATTTTCTCGATTTCCTTAGGAAATGCATTGAGTCTATCTTCATCTTATCCTCAGCCTTCGCATACAATGACTGTGTATCTGTCTCATTCATCCTTCAATATGGGATTAGAAAGAAGAAAGAAGTGAAAAAAAAAATCGATCTTAATTGACTAAATTTTCCTTTTTACATCTGAAGTTCCTTTGATTTCCGCTAGATACCTCCTATTAAAAGTTCTTGCACTTGCTTTGTATACGACCTCTGGTCCCACTCAGCTGCTTAAAGGATTCAAATTTATTTCATTTGCATGATTTTTGTCATCTGTAGGCGTAGAAATTTTAGATCGTGCAATCCTTGGCTGTTTTTCTACATTGTCTTTAAAAATCGTAAGGATCCTGAAAAGGTTGTCTCAGAACATTGATGTCTTTCAGCTGTCTTTACATTTTTCGACCTTCTTGGTGCATCAAACAATAGTTTTTCGCTTTCATCGTTGCACCTACTCTGATAATTGAAGTCACTAAAACAATGTAATAAAGTGAATGAGAAAAGCAATTCCTCAAAATGAGTACTCAAAATGATTTACAGCGTTTTCAGTCTGTGAAACCCAACTGTGCTTTACATCAGAAAATGTGACGAAAACGAAAATCGTTCAATACCTAGTGAACGGTATATAGATAGGAATACATTTCCCATGCGAGTCTTGATGGCTTATGGGGGATTGAAGATGTAACCTCCGAGATATCAATTACCATCGGAACTAGTCGGGGTCAGCCAAAAGTAGCCCTTCTTTACCACCAAGAAAGAACTGCTGTTCCTATTTCAGAGAGGGGTGGACATATCCTAGATTACATCCAGAGGAGAAATAATTATCTAAGAAAATCGCTGACCTTCCATGGGAATTGAACCAGGCTCCTTCAGCGTATATCAAAGCACCTTGTAATGGATTATATACTCCATTACATATAGGGAAAGCTTAGAAATAAATGCATAAGAAATTAAGCTTTATAAGCCTTTTTACATGATATAGCTGAAAAAAATTAATCTTACAATTCTTTTGATCACTGGTGCAGATTTAAGCATCTTTATAAAAAAAAAAATACTCACAAACTCCCTCCACTTTGGTGCATTCGCCACCGATTGTATTGACTTTTACGATATCACTTGCTTTTTGGAAATTCACACAAGAATGATCGTTTTTTTTTGTCGAACACTAAAAATAATAATAAATGGAATGGATTATTTAAAATAGGCTACAATTCAAAATGAGAAATAAATAAAATTATAGAGAAAAGAAAAATCATAATATTTAAAATGGATAAAGTTTTGTTTAAGCTACAAAATTATATGAAACTAATTATGTAATACTAACTAAAAGAAAAAAAACGCTAAATAAAACAAAAAATAAGCTAAGTAAAAGAGAATTTTGCAAAACTTCACAATATATATTTTTTTTTTAAAAGACGAGAAACCCTAAGTAAAGCTTAGCATACAGTTTCATAGCAATTATTAGTTTGATTGTAAAGTTATAAATAGATGTTAACAATACAGTTAAATAAATGATATTTGAGACTATCCCCAAGTTTATTAGCTACCCATTTGGAAGCTATTGTGATAGCAACCAAAATCGGTAACTATTGCGTTTGTCTTCGTCCGTCCAGGTCTTTCGATTCCTAACAACTCCGCGTGGAAGGTCGGATATACAAACGGATTTCACCATCGTGTTTAGAGGCCCAAAGATTATAGAAATGGGGTATTTTCAATGTACCGATGTAAGTATTCTCAAAGTAGCAGGGAATACGACAAACGCCGGGAGTTTTAAGTCCCAGATCATCTTTCACAGACGGGAGAAAACTTTTGAGTTTGGAAGGAGGGATGTTAATCGTATGTACGTCGTATTTTAGTAGAATAAGACTTACGATTTCCGACAGATTACCCGTGAAAGGAATAAAAGATACTTTCTCCGTTTCCCTAGAAATTTCAGTGGAGGCATTCAAGCAGCTTTTAGAACAGCTTATTAATTTTGTGTGGGCGTTAACCATTATCAATGAGGGTGCTTCGTTGATGCTATAGTTCTCCCGGGAGGCTTTCTTTACACTAGACAACGAAATTAAACATTTTCTCTGTATCTTTGATGAAAATAGTTGTTCTTTATGTTCTCGAGTGTGCTAAACATGAAAATGGCCATTAAAATGCATGTTTAGCTCTAGTTTTTTTAGATATCTCAACTTATCCTAATTATCCTTAAAAGCATAATGCATGTATTTGCCTTAATGTGTCCCCTCGGAGGAATGTCTCTGAAGGCGCAATCGCTTTGCCTGCCGTTTGTATTCAGTTGGTGATTCTCTGAGTGTCCAGCAGTAATCTTGCCAACATCGATTCACTCCACTTTCCCTGGGACCTTTGTTCCATCTTCGAAATTTCCTGGTGGAAGCGTTCCCTATGTTCATCGCTTACAGCTCTAGTTTTCAGGGAAGAAGCCCAAGTGAGAATGTAAGAAGTGCATCTTCAAGGACATGTTACGCCCCAGTCTTTCACAGCACTACAGAAGATTATCCACTAGATCCTTATAGTTTTCTGCCTTTGTGCATCCAAGGAAGTTGGTGGACACTTGAACAAAGGAAGTTGGTAGACACTTAAACAAAGAAATTCTAGACTAACTTCTCATCACCTGTGAGAATATTATTGAAATGTTCATCCTTAACAGTTTGTGTATCTGTGGACCAACGAAAATTCCCTCTTTTATTTTTGCTTCACTGAGACGTGGAAATTTCTTACACAGATACAAAAATGCTTTCCCAGTCTTATCCATGGCCTTTACTAAATTTTTCATAGACTCTGTTGTACATGAAGAGCAGGGAGTATCACTTTGCTGGATTCTACAAGTATTTTGTTAATATTATCTTTTCCATGGGCAAGTGTTTGACGAAGAGGCCATTCTTTCTGTTTGTAGTGGCATGCCCTGGCACGACTGTCCCACATACACAAAAACAACAGAATTTGATGTAACCCTGTTGCAAGCCAAGTAATACGGCAATGACTTTCAGATCACTGGAAATGTGCCAGTTAAACTTCTCATAGTGTACTCTGCATGACAGTTGCTTCATATTGTCATAGGTTTCCTTCATGTAACCAATTGGTACAGATGGAAACAAGTTACCATTGTGTAGAAGAACAGCTTTTAGACTTACCTTTGTTGAATCTATAAACAATCTCCATTCATCACTTTTGTAGTCAATTTTCAAAGCTGTCATGAGATCCTCAACGTCACTGCAAAATACCAAGTTTCTTGTTTGTTTAACTGACCTTCAATGCGCCAACCAACAACAGGGACATGGGACGTCTCTCCCCTCCCCTTCTCTGTTGCTGGGCACTGAGAATAAAAATAGGCTTCCAACACTGCATGATGTGAAGTAAGAGGGTTAGCAACGCTATGCTATTTAACGTATGTGGGATTTCCACGGCAATTTCAGGACAGGCAGAATGAATTCTTAGCACTAACTGATTCTGAATCCCCCCCCCCTTATGAAACTAGAGCTAATCTGAGATTTTAATGGTCATTTTCGTGATAAGCATGGTCGATTTAGTAAAGATAAAATGGTTTTGTTCAAGATACATTTTCACTGTTGCCTAGTGTTATCTGAGATCGCGAATCCAGGGTTCGCACTATGACCTAATGTCCTGTCAGGTTTGCGTCGGACGGAAAAAGAAAAGGCAGAAAAGGAAGGGTGCCATCTTTTTCTATTTCCATTGTGAAAGTAATGCTGAGACGTCTACTATTTAAGAAGGCTTGAAACTCCATTATGTACCACGACCGTGCTGCCAAATGACGAGAGGATCATCGACGTAACAGAAGAAGGCGGTTTCCAGGACTTCGTGTTCGAAGTTTTCCATGAAGTAGTAGGCGATGACAGGGAAGAGTGGTGAACCCATCGCCACACCGTCAACTTGCTAAGAATTGACTGTTATAAATAAATTAATCAGAGGTGAGGGCATCCTGAAAAAGAGCAATACTGTCCGGGGGAGAAATGGGAAATCAGTAAATGAAGGGAGTCATGAAGAGGATCTTTCATGGAAAGAAATGTATGTCAAATCTGACGAGTGGATTTGTCAGGTTAAATTCTTGAAGATTGGAGGGAGCCGGTGAACGATCGTGAATCCTTAACATGGTGGAGGCAGTTCCTTACCTGGAATTGTAGCAAGATAGTGAGAGACTTGGAAAGTTGACAGGCGGGGTTTCTAATGGCGCTAATAATAGGCCTCAGCGGAACGGGCAGTTTTGGGAATTTTAGGGAGGCCATAGAGGCGGGGTGGAACAGTGTCTGAAGGCGAAATAGCCGCAATCTTATCAGGAGGGATTTCTTGAGAAGGGACGTGCTTTTCCTTTCGATGCCGCTGGTGGGATCTATTTTAAGCGGGCGATCAGCCGAATTTTGAGGATTGTGATAAGAATCCTTGGGAAGAATGATTGTGACGTTGCCTTTGGCAGTATTACAATGTCTTTCTTGGCCTGTAAGGAGTTGAGAGCTTAAGTTCTCTTCTGATGTAACATAGGCGTTCCCGTAAGAGTGCCATGCTCGTTCGATGAAGGATTCTGGAAACAGATTGGTTGTGTATATGATACCGTAGTGGAGTGAAAGTTGGGGCGATATTGTGATCTCGATATCTCAGGAGGAAGGCCAAGGCAGAGAATCTATTGGCTTTCCGGATCCGTAGAAGTCGTGGATGAGATGCAAGATATTCTCGTTGAGGAAAACGACATGTGACTTGAAACTTTCTTGGCGACGAAGATTAAAGAATTCTTCTTGGATTTCCAGCCAAGTAAGAATTTTGAAGTGGTCCAAGCTACCAGAAGCCGTCATGGAGTCTATCTTCAGGAAATGAGAAGCGAGATAACCATGGACTTTTTAATCGTTTGAGCGCCGATCACTGTTCGATCCGCGCTTTCAGGTGACGGTTTTCCAGAATAAATCGCGCCTGGCCGAGCATTACATTAATCAGGGACACCAACCCGATTTCTCCGACAGTTCCATCATTGCCAACACCTCTGGCTACTGGTATCGTCTCATCCAGGAAGACATTAAAGAAGAAACCTACACAGTTAACAGAGACTATAGGCTGCAACTCAGCAGCACGTGACTCGCAGCCATCGCCCTTCGTAACCAATCAAGAAGAGGCGCCAGTTTTGCGCCAAAAAAAAAAAACCTCCATCTGAAAGCGTGGACCGAACAAAAAGCGCTGAAACGATTTAAAAGCACAACGATCTCGCTTGTCATTCCTGAAGATGGAGTCCATGACGGCGTCCGAAAGCTTGGACCACTCCAAAATTCTTACTTGGCTGGATACACGAGAAGAATTCTTTACTCTTGTCGCCAAGAAGCTTCGTTTTATTTAGCTATGCTAATTTAGATAAATAAATAATATTTCATAAGTATATAACAATTTCATAAATATTGCTTCATTTTTTTAATAATATTAAAATATAAATTTCATTGTTACTTTCTAAGAATTCTCATAACTTGGTTTAATTTTAAGAGATATTTTTGAATTTCGTTTTTCTGAGTGAAAGTTAGTGAAAAATATAATTTTTTTCAGTTCTATTTTTTTGCCTGTGAACGATAATTAGTTCAAATAAAATTGCCACTACCGCTACAGATCTAACTAATCTAACTAAATTTCATTGTATTTCATAAACATATAATTTTTCAAGTTTTATAACAATGCAGTCACTTTTACTATTTTATTCATATTTTGGAAAAAAAGGAAATCTCCAATCATACACAAAATAAACAAACCAATTCATGCTTCTAATTTTGTCTTTGACGAGGAATCTAGAACAGCAGTTTCACTATTTTTGGATCTTAGCTAGATTTACCCCTCAGTGACAAAATCGGAGAGCATGAAAGGCCATGAATCCAAACCGTTCCCGGCCATGGGAACCACCAAAAACAAATACAGAAATGAAATTGCCCGGGAAATTAAAACAGGACTTCTAAGAACAGCCCTCAACTCCAAACCTCCAGGATACAAAGTATAAAGAATAAATAAGGCAACAACGTTTAAGCTATAAAAAAAACCCAGCCACAAACACTATGTTTCATCAAAAGAAAACTAGTTTAACATGCAGAGGAAATGTTGGAAAAAAGAGAAATCTACCATAAAAATAAACCCAATTCATGCTTCTACGTAATTTTGTCTCATGGAAAGGGGAACCCTTCATGGGTGGTCCCCTTACCACCTACAGGAACCCGCAACGAAAGCCAAAAGCCATGAAACCAAAAACGTTGTGAGATTTAACAAAAATAAATATAGAAAAGAAATGCCTGTATTAAAAACGAAAAAAATCTGTTACTCAACAGGATTTCAGAAAATGTCCCAAAATTTTTGGCCATAATTAACTATTAAATTATAAACAAAAAGCAAAAAAAAAAAATAATTGTTCTTAACAGAATTCAAAATTTTTTCTATTTATGTTTTGTTCTATTTATATGAAATTTTACTCAAAATATTACACTGCTGATTTTTAATAGTAGATTTAATATAAATAATCTACTATTAAAGAAAAAAAATACAAAATACTTTTTGGAAATACTCAGTTCTAATTGCAAGTTTAAAATCTTACTAAAACTGTCAATCAAAATGACCAATATATCCATCAAAAATCATGTCTTCACGATACTAATGACGTAATTTAAATATATAGCTTAAAATCTTCTGAAGGACAACAATGGTCTGAATTCAATGGACGTGTGGGCTTTTTATAAGAGAACAAGAATGAACAAGAAATAATGAAACATTTTCGCCGATAGGAGGATGGAGGGGAGGATATCATTACGTGAATGATAATTGTCACCAGTACTGTTTTGATAGTTGATTACAACAACCCTAACATTATTCTCAAATATTCTACAAACAACATACGAAACAGTTGCCAGAAATGTCATTTTTTAAAAATGAAACTCTATCTATTGTAGAACTTTAGAAAAACTTCACCAGCTAATTTTATTCAGACTTACTTGAATGTTTCTGGTAGCTTCTGTAGGTTGATTTCGCCATAGCTTTTCTAAAGTCATATTCGGAAGCTGCAACAAATCTGAAAAGTAGATGGGCTCATTATTTCTTTTAAAGACTCTTCTGTATTGTTGTTTTAACTCTTCTGTTGCAGGATTGTCTCCAAAGAACTCCATGGGACAGATGATAAACGTTGGAAAAGAAACAGTGTCTCTGGTACTAAAATCAACTTCAATACTGGGTTTTACAAAGAGGAATTCCTTTAGGCAATTTGTTATTTGATAAATTGAGGCAACAGCAAATACAAGAAAGCAGATCACCCAAAGGAACTTCATTTTGTTATCATAATAAGGATTTGTTATCCTGTCGAAGCCAGTAATTCCGACGCCGTATTTTCTTTGAATATCACTTCGGTAAATTTTCTTTTGTTTTGAATTAGGAATAGAACGTTTTTTCGAATCGTAGATCAGTTGAAAGACGAAGGTTCCTCTGCTGTTTTCGGTCATTCTACAAATATAGAAAAGAAGCTTGAAGTTGATGAATATTTGACTGAAAAATATTTAAAAATCCATATAAGCTATAAATGAACTTACCTGATCAAATTAATTATTAACAAAAATAAAGTATAACCAAATAGGTATCCACAGTATAACCAAATAAAAGTATAACCAATTGGGTATCCAAAATATAAGAATCCCTTCCAATTGTTTAGAGATTTCCTTGCCTATGATCGGCAGTAGATTCTTCCTATCTATTTAGAACTGAGCCTTAGTAATTTCTTCTGAATTATTAATTAGAACTAGCGTTCCGTTTCTGTTCAAGAAATTCTACTGAACTAGACCATTACTTTTATTGAATGCATTAATTTTGAATGCCATTGATATTCTTTCCCAATCAATAAGTCCTGTTTTAGTTGTTTTTTAACTCCGAGAATTTCCTTGAATTGAGTAATCCTAAAAAGGGTAGATAATTACATTCCTGATGCCCTAATATGAAATATTGTATGATAATGTTTAATACTGATTCGCAATTAACAAAGCGCAATAACATTGTTTTTATTATTGTTCGATATTACTGTAAGCTACACTACTTGTTTTCGTTGAGACAAAATACAAAACTATTTTTTTTGGACTGAATTCAGGTCACTTACAATCGATTATTGTGGTCAGATGATGTTAAATATTTATAGTCAGTTTTCAGGGCAATACCATTAGGACTTTAATATCAATTAAACTTCTACCTTAATCATTCTTTGAATTAAATATTACTTTATAAATACAAATAACTCTTAATAACTCCTTCTTCCACTTAAAACATCTTTAATCAATATTTCGACTTCTTCAACAGAAGTTTTCTTCAAGAAAAACTATAGAAGTGTAGAGAAAACCTAAAATTAACCTCTATACTTAAAACAGAATTCAAAGTATAAACAATCATGGAATCATTCATGACACAAGCTCTCTTGAACAACAAAACCATTAAATCTCATACAATCCTTCTTTAAACAAATAAATTCATACAACATATAACAACTACTAATTCTTATACAATTCTTCCTTAACAAATTTATATATACACACATACAACAATTTATGCCAATTTCAATTTTTGTTTCAGAATTTTATTATTTTTTATAATTTTTTCAAAAAACTGATTGAAATGGGATTCATTTTAAGTGCTTTAATTTTGTTAATATAATTTGTCAGATTAATAAAGCCCGATTCCAAAATGAATCTTTCTGATTCATCTCGGGATACATAGAAAATATCAATAATTGGATCCGGGTTATGGGCCAAATTTATTGTGCGATACGCCCAATCCGACAGTTCTGGTTTATTGTCTCTATAAGCATTAGTATGTTCCTTTAACCGTTCTTTAAAGGATCTTCCGGAGCTTCCAATGTATAATCCCCCACAGTCCCTACATTCCAAGGTATAAATCACTTCCATTTTGTATAATTTGTTGATCTTTTCTTGCCTTCTTTTTTTTGAATAATACGTTTCCTTTATAAAATACTAATTTAATTTTTAATTTTGTTTTCTTCCAAAACTTTTTTAACGTAACTATCAATTATAAAACCAATAGGAAACCGAATTAATTTGTAATTTGTAACTTTATTGCTGTTTATTTCCTCTACTTTCTTAATTTTTTCTTTACGAAAGAACTTATCAATACTTGATTTAATAAATCCTCCCGGATAACCATTCATTTCCAACTTTTTCTTTAAAATACTAATTTTCCCTTTCCATTGCTTCAAAAATTGTGGACAAGTGCAAACACCGAAATTTTTATGTTTCCAAGTCCACCGTCAAGTGGTATTAGCAGAAAGTGGTATAAAGCCCATCAGCCAAGAGCGGGGCACAGGCCCGAAAACAACACCCACGACCGGCAACAACTCCTAACGTTATTAAGAAAGTGGAGGCTGTGATTGTTGGCGAGAACCCTAGCACCCAAAGGGCGGTTCCCCATGCTGCAGGAGTTTCTCAGCCAACGGTTGCGCGGATAATTAGTATGATCTGCAATTAGAAAAGCATCATAAAGCTCGCGTTCATCATCTACTTCCTCGACACGTTGCTGAGAGGAAGAGCAACAGCCGAAGCTTTATGAACACCACTTATCGGGAGAAAAATGGAAGTACGTCACTAATGTGGACGAGGCATGGATCTAACTTAGTTATTACAAGAAGCCAAAGGCAATATTTTATGACCCTTTTGATGCCAAAGGACGATCCGAGTGATACTGCGAATGCAAAGAAAACTTTTGGAGAGGATTCATGATTGTTGCGGGTTACAGCTACAGAGGAAAATTGACGCTGAGGAAGGTATCTGCAAACGTCAAGATTAATGCTGCCTTTTACCGAGGGCATGTCCTGAAACCCTTATATCCTGACGATATTCCCGCATTGTACGGCAGCGACAAAAGGAAAGTGTGGATTCATCAGACAAGGCGTCGAGCCCTACAGCTAGTGACCCACTGTACATGGCCAATATGGCGACTGAAACCGGAATAGGAGCAATCCGATACAGTATGATTCCTGTAAAATCCCCAGATTCATCTCTAATGGACTTTTGGGGATTCAGATTACTTAAACGGGATCTGGGAACATGATGCTGAAAACAGTAGAAAGGCGCTGGAAAGCTTGCAAAGAGGAGTGGAACAGATCTCCCTCGTCTACTCCAATGCAGCCTTCTTCAACGGAAACTGCGTTGCAGAGCCATTGCCAGTAAATTCAAAGGCTATTTCAGTATTTCAGTAGATACATTTTACAAATCCTTTTTAATTTCATACTGTTTTTATTCAAATATGAAACTATTAATAATAAATAAATGATAAAAACTCACACATACTTTAAAATTACGTTTAATTAAAACAACAAACACTATTAATTACGACAGGATGCCGTCTGTCTTTGTCAAGTGATAAAACATTGTAATCTCTCCAACTTATATACAAAATATAAAAGGAACTACATCCAAATATTTGGAAAAAACATATTGATCCATTGCGTCTCATTGATATCCAATCAAAGGATTCGACCAATCGTAATTATTGTAATAATGAACGTCTTTTCTTGGTAGAGGCATGGTTACAGGTGAGGGCAACATCCGACGTAAACATCCGTTGTTTCTGATAAGCAGACGACATAGAGAATAAGGTGAAGATGTTGTAAGGTCAAAAATTTATGAATATCTTTAAGCTACCAAACAAATATTAAAGGAACCCAAAGCATAACAAATATATTACGATGGAATGTAAAATTGTTATTTGCAAAGTAAGAAAACATAAAAAAAAACAATAAATAATAAAAAAATAATAATACTGCTAAAAAGAAACAAAAAACTACACATAATCTTTGAATTAGATCAGTTTTTAGTAAGTTGATAACCCATTATGCTTTTAATAGAAACACTATCATTGTGGCAATGACCATTAGTCAGAATATTAGATGATTCGATGCATTTTTTCTTGAAGTGGTTGCTGGCAAGTGCAAAAATTATAGAATTTTCAAAATCCAATTTGTGATTGGTCTCATTTACATGAGTGGCCGTGGCATAAGTGATATTCCTATTTTTAAAGGCCCTAACATGCTCTTTTATGAGAATTTCAATCTCTCGAATACAGTATTGCATTCTTTCATGATTTGACCTTTTTGTGTTGTATATGCTTATAAATAGTATTATCAGTCCTAGTGATGATAGTAATATTATATTTGGATAATAATCTGGATATTTCAAAAAAAAATTATGTTGGAATGGAATGGACACAAATGCGTACGGCTTCACAATATCTGGTTTTATATTATTGTTTTAAGCTGGGCGAACACGTAGCAATATGAAACAATATTGTTGGACAATATTGCTCGTTTTTATTGCTGCAAACGGTTGTCAGTTTATATCAAGCGCGAACACACAGTTTTTCCTAAACGAGTATTGTCCTGAATATTGATGGTTACGGCGCTTCGTGTTTCACTAGGGAGCCCTAGTCATTACACACTCAGTGAGAACGCCTTATAAACACAACACACGAGCAGAGCATAGGTGCAGTGGGGACAATATTCCCAGCAATTGTACGACATCGGTTTTATTTATACAATTTATTTGCGAATAAAATGGGAGCGATCGAGTGTAAGCGTACTTGCGGTTAAGGCTAAACGTGTTACGAACGTACAGAATCGATCTAGTATTAAACGCCTTACCGCGGTAGAAATCAATTACGATTCTTTCATTATCAATTGACAACATGTTGTTGTTTGAATTATCGTTTTTGGGCCGACCCATTTTGCTGATTTTAAGCCTTCTTTCTCAACAAAAATGGTCGGCATGAGTGAGTGATTTTCCGATTTTCAAAGTCCCGCCTTCCTTCGACGTCACCATTGTCACGTGATTTCATCCGTTCATGTGATTCGCTCGCGAACCAGCAATATTTCTCGACAATATTGTTCCAGCAATATTGTTCCTTTTGTACCGACAATACGAAATGGGCAATATTGTCCCACAATATTGCCTCATATTGCTACGTGTTCGCCCAGCATGATACAATAATATAACAGTTGACGGAGAAAAACAGTTGACGGAAGAAGCTCGAGAATCTAGACAATGCTGTTATCCACTAGTTTTCAGTCTCCCCGATCTGATCAGCAGGAAAACGAAGAGAAAGTTACTCAAGTATTGTCTTTAAGTAACTGGGTGCCTGCAGTTTGAACCATAGTTTTACTCATCTGGTCAGATGATTTCTTGATGCACAAACACAGCACACTGAATTTTCACAAATTCCAAAGTTTGCTGAACACATTAACGCGGCGATGAAAGCAGGGATAAAATGAGCCCGTCCACTCATTGCCCAACAAACCGTCTAATAATAACTGTGTAAATAAAAGGAGTCTCCAACCTAAACGTATCGTTCTGTAAGGTAACAGACTGCATTTAATTCGTGTTAAGTCGAGTGAAGCCGAGACGATCTCTGAATGCATTTCAAAATAATCTAAAGACGAAAGGGGATGGTGGATTTCAACAGAAAACTAAAAGCCAAAAATAATTGGTTAAGGATGATAGAAGACAGTAAGAATTAACCAAAGAGAAAAGAGGTCAAATAGTAAGGAGTGCAAAACGAAAGAGAGAGGTCAAGTTCCCACGGGAAAATAAGGTTGAGTAATAAGGTAAAGTAAGGTTGCCATGGTAACTGGGCAAAAAAAATAGAAACCAGAGAAAAATAGGCTGAAAATATTAAATAAGTAAAAAAACCTTTTCCAAGTTAAAATAATAAATAAGGAGGAGAATAAAATAAATGAATTAAAAATAGAGGTAAATAAAAACAATAAAAAAAACTGGGACGACAAAATGCTCATCCCAAAAGGACTCAAAATAGTCCACCTCTATTTTTTAAATTAGTAAATAAGTATTGGACTAAATTTACAAGGAATCAGTCTTACCATTTTAGCGATAAATTTCAGGGGTTATTTTTGAGGGATGGAAGGGTAAAGAAATGCAACGCTTGTTTAAGTGGACTACAAAGAATTAATGTATTACATTTTATGAAAATCCGTTTTAGAGTCATATGACAAACAGACATACATACAATAAAAAAATATATTCATTTGGAGTATTAAGAATTCTCGTACTATGTCAGCAACGTTAATTAAGAAAGCCTGAAGTCTTATGATTAGTGGATATCAGTTTTAATTTGAGCTCTTTTCCATGCATTTGTTCTTCAAGATCTAATGTAGCATAACTATACATTCTAATTTCCAGTAGAGTTTCTGGATTCCTATCGTGCGCCATCGATTTCATTTATATCCTACTGAAGAATCAAGATTGTTCGAGAAACCATGTTCATTACAAGCACTTTACACAGTAAATCAGAATCGTGTTATGTAGTATGTGGAAGTTCTCCATTCTTTCTAAGTCTCTATTTATCGATTGATGAGGATGCCGCTGTTGAGAAAACTGTTTCGAATTTATGTCACTGCTTATTTTAGTGGATTGCTTACCGTGAATTTAAGAGAAATGACTTGATAATCCAATAGCTCTAATACCTTCCCTTTCATGATGTGTAGAATTTACTCACAATAAATTTCAATGATTTTACTGCAGTAATTTAGTTTTCGCCCAGCTGCTAATCGAGTAGTGGATCTCGAGGTTCAAATTTTGAGAACTGGGAGAGTGAAGACCAACGATAAGCGTGCTTGGATTTTAACCATGAATATGCATTACAGTTTACGTGAAGTTATTTGGATTATCTCCATTGCTATGATTAAAAGATTGTTTATTTATTGAGTTTTTCTTTTTCTGAAGCTGTTTGTGTTGAGATTTATTTATTGAAGTTCCTTGGTCTTACAATCAAGGCTGAATTCTTAACTTTGCACTTTCCTGTCTCTACGTCATTGTTTCAGTAGAACATCTCAAATGTAATGACGAATTGTTTCTTTCTCATGCAGTAATCGGATGTTTTTTTTTTCCCTGGGAAGAGAGTTAAAAATAGAAGTTTTTCTTAACATTTTTGCTTTAAATTCTTTTTCCCCTAGTTAGACATGCTGAATTATGTTTCCTCTTTAAATTCTTAATTATGATGTTTATTTAAATTTTGACAAGTTAAGAGATTTTTTTTTTTTAGGATTTTTGTTGAATTAAAGTTAGTTGTGTAGAATACCGAACCAGTGGATATAAGACGAATTTAATTTATTCTGGAACCAAACGATTCCGAAATACATAGCAGATGGAAAACTGTTTTTTGTTTTAGAGCTTTTAAGAAAATTTGATATTAATTGGAGCTCTTTTGCGGGCGAGGGTTACGGGTATTTTGAAGGCAAGAATTTGTAGCGTCATTAGGAAGCGAGCAATAAAGGCACGTGGTGGAAAATTCGTAAAATCGCTTTTACGATGTTTGGTTTGGAAATAAAACACACAAAAGAAAACAAAAACAAACATTTTAATTAACAATAGATTGGGTTACTTCAGGTACGACCGTTTCTAGAATATTTTGTTTGGAAATATAACAGAAAAAAAAACAAACTTTAAATTTCGGAATGACCTTCAATTTAGCAACATATCCGCCATTCTCAAAAAAGTTCAAAGACCACCATTTTTCTTATTTGATGAAGAGTGCTTCCGCAAAGAAAGCCACCTACATTTCTAATTTTCTTAAAAGTAAGAACCCTCCACCCGAGTTTTCCATCGCTTACATATCTACTATGTATTTCGGAATTGTTTCGTTCCAAAATAAAGAAAATTCACCTTAATTCCGCAGGTTCGGTATGAGACACAAATACCAGTGAAAGTGAGGCGTGATGCTTGCTCTGTTATAATTGCTCTATTATTGAAATTTAAGTTTGTTACTAATTCAATGTGAAGCGGATTAATTTTTCTCTCTTTTATTTTTAAACTTTATTTCCATCAGATTAAATTTAATTTTTAACAAAAAATTAAAATAAGATTCATCTGAAAGTTGAAGTTTTAAGTTTCTAATGTTTAAGTATCTTTTGAATTTTTTTTATTATACAATTTAAAGTAATTAACTAATTTTGTAGAAGCAAATCAAAAGGAGAAATCGGATTAAGTTATGAAGTGAAGTATTCAGCAGGTTTATTCAAATGTAGACAATTCATACTATTTCCATATTTCCATGATTTCTGCGTTTGTTCCTGATGGATTTATTCGAATTCGAACACGACGTTCGATTATGTCGTTTACCAGTTATTTTTACATACTAAACTAGATGAGTAATTTCGTATGTTTGTTGTAGATTTAACTAAATGTATGTTATCCTAAAATAAAATACAGAAATTTATGCAACAATTAAAAAGGTTAGATTCCACAACCGGTTTCACCTCCAATACGAGACTTTCATGAGTGACAAAACTGCTTGAAGAATGCGAGAATATGTAGGTGTGTCAACCAATGAGAGAAGTTCATGACATCAGATCAGGTTGTCAGTTAGGAATTCAGCAACCATCTGATGAAAGTAGAAGAATCAGTGATGTTGATACGGAGGTGAGAATGCCAATGAGATATGGAAAACAGGAACCGAAGGCATTTTGTTGATATTGTTTGTTATCATCAACTTGGTGTTCAGCGGAAAACAAATGCCTAAAAAAATAAAATAAGTAACATTCTTTTTTTTCTTCTTCCTGAGAGATTAACGCCCAGGTTTAACATTATTGCATCCTTTGGTTTCTTTCATAATCATAATCACAGATTGCAGCAACTGAAACGCAATCATTGTTGCACGAACAATATTTGTTTGTTAGAAGACCTTCAGTTTCTTTACATTTTCTAACGGAATGATTCAACTTCTTTAATAAAATTTGAGTATTCTGAATATCTAAGGAGTGATGGTTATGGCTTTGTATTTGTTGAGCAGTGAGATAGTTAAAATCACTGTTGTTGCATGATATCCGTTTTAACAATAATTGTCGGGATTCTCCGATATCAGCTTAGTGGCAGTTCGATTCCTTGCACTGTTTCTTAAACTTCCGTGGGTTCATCTTCCGTATCAACATCACTGATTCTTTTGCCTTCCACCAGATGGTTCCTGAGTTCCTGGCTGGCAACCTGATCTGACGTCATGAACCTCTCCCATTGGTTGGCACACCTATGTATTCCCGCTTTCTTCAAGCTGCTTTGTCACTCGTCTAAGCCTCGTATTGGAGGCATATATCTAATAGATGCATAATCTGTAATAAACCACAGCCCCATCATAACAGATAAAAGATGAAATAAATAATCTGACTTAATAAGAGATAAATTGAATTTTGAAATCTTTATTATTGAAAAGTTTAAGTGATTGAAAAAAAAAATATAAACTTGATTGCTTTAAATTCTCTTTATCTTTTAGATACGGAATCGAACTTTGGTGTGCATCTGATAACGGCTTTGCTATCGTGTTTCGTGACGTGACATCCGGAGTAAACAGGTGAAACAAAACCCTCCCACGTGTATAGAAATAAGCCTCATTCTGGTGATCCACAGTGGAACCACTCAGGTAAGCAATAATAACATAAGCAATCTATACAATGTTCAAATTGGAGTCCCTCAAGGTTCGAACTTGGGCTCTTTATTATTTACATTATATGTAAACTCTGCAAGTGATTCTATAAAAAATTCTAAAATTTTCATCTATGCACTTTTATCCAGCGATAAAAATCACTTCACCGCTTTAAGTTTTCTTCAAGAGGATTTAAATAATATCACAATTTGGGCGAAAAATAATAAAAATGGTAATAAATTACCAAAAAAACAAAAGTAATGTTCATTAAAAATAAAAATAAAATTGTGTTAAATGATTCTTATTTTACTTTACACAATTTTAATTGTTTAAATCTAATGCTTAATAATGATATAAGATGTAATTGTGACAAAATTGACTATCTTTATGAACAAAAATATCTTGGTCTTATAATAAATAATAATTTGTATGGATACCCATTACAATTCAATTATTAAGAAATTACACTCCTATTCTTTTTTATTTACATATATAAGAAATATATTTCCCTGTAAACAAAAATTATTGATTTTCAAGTCTCCTGTTGATTCTGTTTTGAATTACGCTTTGGATTGCTGGATCTTCTTAAATAAGTCTCAAATTAATAGTGTAAATAAGTTATTAAACAAAATACTAAATAATATTTTTAATAATTTTAATACCATGTCACAAACAGAGAAAACAAAATAGAATTAAATATAAAATATTAACGACCAAAGAGAAATTCATTTACAGGGTAATATTAAAAAATATTTCGAAATTAGAAATGCAAAACTTAATTATGAAAATATTATAAATACTAGAAGTAATTGGCTAAATATTTTTAAAATAGATGGACCAAAAAATAATTTTGGCCTTAGATCAATTAACTTAATTAAGTATAAGCTTTTTTCACAATTAAAATGGAATAATTATAAATACAATAAAATAAACCAAATTAAAAAACAATTAATAACGGATGTAATTCAGGAAAAAATTATTCTAAATTTATAATTGTAATTAACTAACCTTTTATTTACTTTTTTTTTTCGTATCAAATCATCAGCACCTATATTACAGGTATACATTACTACATAAGTATATCTAATAGGACTGCGAACATTAAAAAAAAAAATCTCTAATATAAACATAAACGAAAACAAATTTTTAAGTAAAAATAAATACTGAAATATTTTAGAACATCTTGATTTTGAAGCCTTTTAAAATTTAAGTTCCGCTTAGATAAATCGATTGTCACAATTTTTACTTTCATATTTTGAACGTTGTTTTGAAGAATAGAGAATTACTGAAGAGATCTTCTCCGATAGCCGTACATAAAAGATTTTTGACAATTTTTGGATTCCTGAGTTACTGTCTTGTATAACGGCCTCCAGACAGCAGTTGGAAGAATATTATATTCTGCAGTATTCGATTTCTTGAATTAAAAAAAGTTCAAAAAATAGAAAATAAAATTGTTTAGTATGAGTAGGTATATCCTGTAAGAAACCCAGGTGACATCAAAAAAAAACCTCGCTTCTTAATTATCTGGTTTTGAGTTGAGACAAGATAATCAGAATAACATTCCACGTTAGGTGGGAAAAACCATGGTAATATGGGAAAGAACCCCAACGCATTACCTGAAATTGAATTCTCTCCTTCAGATCTTAATCAAATATTATGTTTGTCCGATCTCACTATCTTCGGATAAAATAATGAAAAATATTAAAAAGTATAAAATCAAAAAGTAAACTTACGCCAACAAACAAAATGTGAAGACAGAATAAGGATTAATACCTAAGAAGGTTTAACGTGCATTAAAAGCTAAATCTGGCTGATGAGTCCTGATGAGGACGAAAATGTTGTCCCAGATTGCTGCCGATAATGGCTCAATGCGAATTTGTGCATTCTCTATTTTTTTTCCGTTTTCAGAATAAGATAAATAGAAGACTTAAGATGTACAACTTAAAATATCCTTTTCCAATTGAACGACAAAATATAATCGTAATAACTTCCACATCGGTATTAAATATGTCAGTTTTTATATTTTAAGTTTTAAATGTTATTTTTAGCGATTTTCATAAACAATTGAAAAGGATTTAAGAAAAGTTAAAAAGTATACGGAAAGATTAATTAATATGAAACAGTAGAAAAACATTACTCAAGAAAAAAACAACATTGTAATTAATTTCTGAAAACTTTGATTACAAAGAAAAATCACTACTTCTAAAATTCTACTTATTCTGTTGATTTAAATTTTTTTTGTATATTTTTTTGTAATTTTGTATATTTTTGTTCAGTTATGAATCTGATCATATATTTGTGATTTCTATTTTCTTTTGTAGAATGAGTTCAAAGTTTTTCAAAGTTTCATTAAATTGTCCTCATGGAGATAAAATGCTAATCAAAGCAGAAGACGTAGAAGGGTTAAGAAGAAAAGGTAAAAAGAAAATTCAAAATACTAAAAGTAATAAATTCCTTTTCCGTTTGTTATAAGAATAATTACATGCAAATTTAGAAATAAATTAGTTTTAAGTTCAATAAATATTAAATGAAAGATTTTCTGTCTTTTTTTGACTTTCTATTGGGTGAGTGCAAAAGTTCTACCCGTTTTTATTACCCGTAAAGAAGAGCAAATAAACAGTACCTATTATTGTGTATAATCCCCATTGCTATCGAGGACCTCTTGCCATCTTTCTGGTAGGAGATGAATTCCACGGCGGTAAAATTCCGGCGATTTCGAGTAAAAAAAGTCTTGGATGGCAGTTTTCACAGCATCAAGATCATCAAACATTTTCTGACTGAAGGAATTGTTCAACGCACGAAATAGGTGATAGTCAGTTGGTGCCAAGTCAGGAGAATAGGGAGGGTGGTGTAAAGCCTACCAACCAAAGCCCAGTAACTTTTGGCAAGTGATGACAGCAGCATGTGGCCTGGCATTATCGTGATGATGGATAACACCGCGACGATTGATGAGACCTGGCCGCTTTGCTACCAAATTTGAATGCAGCCTGTCTAACTGTAGACAGTAGAAGGCAGCACTGATGGTTTGGTTGAGTGGCTGGACCTCCCAGTGAATTATTCCCTGCACATCCCACCACACACTCAATAACACCTTGTTGGGATGAAGTTCAGCTTTCGAAGTTGATGCAGGCGGATCAAAGGGCGACACACAGTCCTACGACGCTTTACGTTACGGTACATAACCCACTTCTCATCTCCTGTCACAATTCGTGTCAAAAATGGGTCATTTTTGTACCGGGAAAGCAAGGAAACAACAGGTGGCGATTCGGTCATCCCGTTGCTTAGCTGTCAGGTTTATGTGGAACCCAACAATCCAACTTTCTCACAAAACCCAACTTCACCAGCCGTCTCTCGACTGTTGTCCGGTGTACGTTGAAGGTCTCCGCTAATTCTTGCACGGTTGGGTTCGGGCTGTTCCTTATGTCAATATCGTCCTCTCCAACGTGTGATGGCCGTCCACTCCTAGCCTGCTGATCTTGGCAGCTTCTGTCTCCTTCCCTAAATTTACGAAACCATCGACGACATGTGCTTTCGTCTATTGCATCCTCCCCATAAACTTGACAAACATTGCGATATGCTGCGGCTGCCGTACTCTTTTTATCGAACTCGTAAAACAATGTCTTATATGCTCCTTCTCGCGTTCCATGTTACACCCTCTGATATTTTTTTTGAGATGATTAACTTTGTGAGACACGATGCATTTATATGTGAGGCATCCACATGTTTGATTGGCAGACGATTTGCGTCATTACAATGTCATGTGTGAGAGCAATTCCATTGCAAATTTTCATATCCAAAAATGGGTAGAACTTTCCCACTCACCCAATAGTTTGTTTCAAATGATTTACTATTGAATCAATTGAAGCGAAGATTTCCTTGTTCTTCATCTTTGTAATATTTTGTCTGCAAAGAAAATGGGCGAATTTCTTCATTAAGAGTTATTTTGATTTAATCTTAATAAACATTTTGTTTCATTCACTCCTCCTCCTCCTTATATTGTCGGGTTGAGGCTTCCTTAGACAACATCGTCCATCAGAGATGTAGGTTTTCTATTCCTCTGTTGCACCCTTTGGTCGTTTGGTGTTTCCCTCAGCCGCCACCCGAGGGCGCATCGATTAGAGTCTGGTTTGCCTCCTTTTAATATCTTGGGAAACATACTGAGGAGTTTTCCCATTGTGGAATGATTTCAGACCTGAAGACGACAAAAGATGAAGAAGTGCACAAACACAGGAAAGAAAATAAACATCCATGCGTATACCGGGATTCGAACCATATACACATATACCTCCTGAAAGGCCGCCGTCTTGATCACAAGGCGGAACAGCACATCTCATCTTTGTTGATGTAATTTCCAAATTGTCAATTTATTAATTGTCAAAACACTAATACAAAAGGAGATAGTTTTTTTCAAAACCATCCCCTATGAAATTTCAATATTTAGTAGCATCGATCTTTGAATAAAAGGTCTATGAATTGCATTGACGATTGAATGGAGGAACAGAGATTGATATTTCGACAATAAATTTAATTTTAAGATATTTTTATCCGTTTTCTTTTATTTTCTTTAATAAGGTAATTAATTAAATATTAACCAAACCTAGTACACACTTCAGGGACTATGTTTGCTGTGGTTGTTGTTAAAAAAATAAAAATACTTTACTAGCTCTTTAAATTTTTTAAACGTCTATGAATAAATTAAATTTTGATCTTCACTATAAATTATTATAATTTAGAATATTTGTAGCTTTATTTCTGTCATTTTTTTTTTCAGCCTGCGATAAATGGGGAATTGATCTCCGAGATAACGTTCGACTTTTTGACGACAAAGACACTGAAATTAATGAAGAGCTTTTGGAAATTTTGGAAAGTGGTAGTGTCATATACATCTGTACTGATCAGGTAAATAATCAGAGTATTTCTGTATTTAAATGAGAAAATCAAGATGAAAACACATTCTCCAGTAAATGACATTGTCCCATTCATTAACTCGTAGCACTTAAAAATTCTCAATTAGAACGCATTCTTATTGGAAGGCATTCTTTTAATACTGAAATCAGCCTTTTAAAGTCCTACTGCTATTTTTTATTATTTTACCAAAATAATAAGATTTAAAATATATCATTAATATAAAGAAAATTAAAGGTAGGAAACTTTTTTTTCTTTGGAGAATAAACGACTTTAACAGACGATTCACAAACACATTCAGGAATTTTCTTTTGTTTTCAACATTAAACAAAACTTACTTCCATCGCTTTTCCTTCAGTAAATATATCAGGAACCTTTGTTTTTGTTTGTTAATTTATTCTAATTTTTGCTTAATGGCTTGAGAAAGGGAAGACATTTCCTGAAAATTTGTCTTCAGTATTTAATAAACCTTTTAAATACTAGTGTGATGTGTTGAAGAGTTTTTCATATTTGTCTAACATATTTGAGATGGAAAGAAAGAAGATCATTGAAGAATTTGGAATGTCAGGAACCTGCTCCAATGGAGGAAACCAAAGGAACGCCACTCCTGCTGCTCATCAAAGAAATCACTGTCCAGAAGCGAAGGTGGAGGAAAAATCCAAACAAAGTAAAAGCCAGACCCCGAAGCGAAAAGAGCATGAATCTGTGTGGGGTTCACGATGAGTTGGGTACAACTCGTTGAGAGGATGTGCTTTTCTTCATCTTTGTTTGTTTGTTTGTTTCTTCATCTCCCCAAAAGGAAATCGGCGAGATCAGAAAACAGTGACGTCGAAGATAACTGCAGTCAGGGTTCATGCGATATCTCTCGTCTGAGCCTACCTTACTTTTGATCTCCGAATCCTCCATAAAAAGATGGACGAGCCCCTCGGTATAGCATTTGGATGCTTGATGCCACTGGAATGATCATCACCATCATTCCTTTCTTTTCATGAAGAGAACTTCTCATGAACAACCATTCAGTTCAGTTCAGAATTTCAATGCTGAAAAGACAATTAATATGCTGCAGTTGTGCAATGCTCAATCAATAAGTACATGGTTTGTTCATAAGATTTTTTCTTTTATAAGAAACTAGCTGTACCCGGCATGCGTTGCAATGCCATTCAAAGAAAGAAAGGGCTCGTGAGAAGGGGCCGTAAATATAAGGTCCCAGTGTCGATCGGGGGTGGGACACTTAGGCCAGTGTTTCTCAACCTTTTAGTACTTGCGACCCAATTTTCAATCACAACTCTCATCGCGCCCCCCGAAAAAAAAAAACCTCCAAACCTATCTGTTCAACCAAAAAAAAAAATCTCCAAACCTGTCTGTTCAACCAAAAAAACCTCCAAACCTATCTGTTCAACCAAAAAAAAAAATAACCTCCAAACCTATCTCTTTACCAGATCTTCGATATGCTCGCGCCCCACAGGTTGAGAAACACTGACTTAGGCCCTTGTGTCGCCATCCCCACCCAAGTGTGGTGGACCAGTCCCCCATAGGAGAGCGAATTTTTCTCTTTTTCCAATTGACTTAGGGGCCCCGAGAAGGGGCCCTAAATATAAGGTCCCGTTGTCGATCAGGGGTGGGACACTTAGGCCCTTGTGTCGTCATCCCCCCACCCAAGTGTGGTGTCCCTGCCCCCACAGGAGAGTGAAGTTTTCCCTTTTTGCAATTGACTGGGGGGGGGGGGAGGCCGAGAAAGGGCCCTAAATATAAGGTCCCGATGTCGATCGGGGTTGGGACACTTAGGCCCTTGTGTCGCATCCCCCACCCAAATGTGGTGTCCCTGCCTCCCATAGGAAAGCGAATTTTTCCTTATTTGCAATTGAATATAGGGCCCAGAAGGGGCCCTAAATATAAGGTCCCGGTGTCGGTCGGGGGTGGGACATTTCAGCCTTTATGTTGGCTTCCTCCCCCAAGTGTGGTGTCCTGCCCCAAATAGGGGAGAGAATTTTTCCCTTTTTTGCAATTGACTTGGGGGGCCCGAGAAGAGGGCCTAAATATAAGGTCCCGGTGTCGATCGGGGATGGGACACTTAGGCCCATGTTTCGCCATCCCCCCACCCAAGTGGGGTGTCCTGCCCCTCATAGGAGAGCGAATTTTTCCTTACTTGCATTTGACTTGGGGGCCAGAGAAGGGGCCCTAAATATAAGGTCCCGGTGTCGGTCGGGGTGGGACACTTCAGCCTTTGTGTTGGCTTCCTCCCACCCAAGTGTGGTGTCCCTGCCCCCCATAGGAGAGCGAATTTTTCACTTTACACAATATTTGTGTAGTTCTTATTTTCACCACCAGGTGGATATTGGGTTTTTCAGGGCTTTTACCCCTTTTCAACCCCTTTTGGGGGGTGGGTCCGGGTTCTAAGGTAGCCTATCTTTTGCGCAGGGTCCTAAAGAGTAATTCTGCAAAGTTTGGTCCAGATAGGTCAAACGGCCTAGGAGTGTATAAAGGACAAAGAAACAAAGAAAGAAAGAAAGAAAGAAAGATACATTCATTTTTATATATATAGATAATATTATAATATTTCAATTGGGATTTATTTGTTGGGTCAGAATTCCGGTTGGTTTGGATTATTTCGAATTCATCCTTTACCAAAAGATTTCGTTACCTGCTGCTACAGAAAGACTCGTGGATTTCTCTGTCTACTAATAAAGAAATAGAAACTAACTGTATATGCAGAGGAATGTGAGGTTGAAGTAGGAAAAGAAGCCTTTATGGTAGAGATCGTTCAATTTGATACATGGACTAAATTTGCAGCAAAGGGAATTTTTATTCCCATTTCTTCTAAAGGTGAGAACTAAAAAAGTGGCTCCAACAGGAGTTTTCGTTTTAAACTTAGGTTTTCAAAATCAAAATTACAATATTTTAATAAAAATACTTGGTTTTAGTGGTTTCTAAAACTTGATAACGGGGATAATTACGAAAATAGTAATTATGAAGTCTCAGATTGGGCCCATCATTTAATATCATTAGGACACAATCGTCCAAATAGTGTTCAAGAACATACATAATAAAGAAGCAAGATTTACGTTAGAGGCATGTGTTATCAATGAAAAATTTAGAAGTAATTGTAAAGACATGGACGTTTTCAATAATGTATTTTCTTTTAATCTTAACAAAGTAATTGTAAAGGATCATACATTTTCAATAATGTATTTCCGTTTGATCTTAACAAATGATATGTAAATGATGCTTACAGTTTCAATAATGTATTTTCTTTTTAGCTTAACAAATTTAAATTATATAAATGGTAATTACCATGAATGATTCAATAATGTATATTCTAAACATGTTACCATGTATACCTCAATATTGTTAAGATACGATATTGTTAAAACTTTGTTTTTCGTGTTTTATGAAGAACATTCTTTGTATCGATAAGCCTGAAGAAGCAGGTAAAGTGTTGAACCCGCGAAATATAGCTATGCTTAAGAAGATGAAAAGATGTTGTTGTTTTTATTTTTAATAATTATGTATATTCATTTCGTATCTTCATATTTTCTTAATACACAAATGGTCACTTGATCATTGAAAAAAATATCCCCTTTAACTTTCCATTGTTATATTTTTACTTAGTTTATCTTTACTTTTATTTTTACTTACTGCAATTATCATTTTCGCTCTCGTAGAATTTTGCTCTCTTACTTAAAACCTTATACTTCTGAAATTCTCTGTTGTTCCTGTAATTCCAGGATGAACTCTTTAGAATCTGGCTTTGGAATGACATTTTTTTTGTTTCTTTCAACTGCAGTTGATTGATCCCATTTTAAACATCACACTTTTGGATATTCTTGGGAATTACTTTTTTATTTCTTATTGAAAACACTATAATTTGCTAAAATTGTGTATACTTATTTTTTTTTCTACTTTTCCAAATAAACTGGACTCAATACATCGACCCAAAATTCTTAGGATATTGAAATTTCAAATACCTGCACTATTTCTCTTTTTAGATAACACCGTAGTTGTAGAAGCTTTGTTACTGATATATATACATGTGAAACAGTTTACTAAAGCCATAGATCGTCTTCCCTTCTTTTTCTAGAATGTTCCAAATTGTTCCTGTCAGTCAGCCTCTAAAAGTGGAACCAGTACGAATGTAAGAGATTTCTAATGATATTATTATAATAATAACAGTTCAGTTTAGTTAGTTTATGCCTTTTTTTTCAATATTTCTTATATATTTCAGTCACTTTCTTAAAAGTAAGGAATTATTATTAATACAAAGAAAACCTTCATTAGAATTTAGAAATATACAATAGAAAACTTCATTAGAAATATAGCGGCCACTAAAGAAGTAGTAAAAATGTTGAATTGACTGCAAATTTAAAAACATTAAACAACCACAATTTGAATTTTCATTAATTTCGAGGAAAAAAAACCTATTTGGTCTTGTATCCATTTGAAATTGGAACCATTTTTTTGTGATTGGTTCCATTCTGAATTTCACTTTTTTAGGACATTTTCTTCTTAGTATAGAATTATTATTTTTCAATCATTAATGGAGTATATTATTAATATCCTAATTCTCAATGATTAGGATCCTAATTTTCAATTTTTTTTCTAGAATATTCCAAATCAGATGGCTTCCAGGAATAGGACAATGTATTTCAATGTAAGTGATTTCCAAGTATTGTTTTAAAATTCATGGCAAATATTGATAGGACAGCCAAATTTTTTATTTTTTTTTCTAATTTCACGATTAATTTCATTTGTTTTTATAAAATAAAGAACTTTTAATAGCAGAAGGAAATCGAGAAAATTCCCTTAAGAAATTGTTTGATAAATTAAACAACAGACATCGAAGTGAAAGGTTAAGAACGAACAGGCGGCAAAAATAACAAAAATACTTCTATATATTTTATGATTTTGTTTATTTTATTTGATTTTAATTTTTAAGAGACTTTATATATTTTTAATGGGATCCATTTATTTTTAGAGTGGAAATATCACTGTATCCGGTAAAACTGCGATCGTATTTAACCAAACGCAGCTTTCGAGTTTAACAAGTAAGTTCTATTGTTACTTCATCTAAGTTTACAAAAACCCACAGAGAAACCAGATATGAAACAAACGAAATATTTAACTCTAATAAGAATTCTAAATATTAATTAAATTCAAAATTATTCCTATTCTATTCATTCTTCTGATTTCATCTTTTATTACGAAGACTGATTGTTTAAAGCATGATTTTCAGAAGGAGTACGACGACTCAAACAATTATAAAATTTAAATAAAAGTACTCTAAAGGTCTTCGAATCTTCAAAGGTTTAAAATTCCTCTTTGTAAAGATCTAAAAGGGTTTGCTAATAATGATAAAAAAAAAAATCAATTTTATTTGAAACGAATTATAAATTAATTTTTTTAGTATTTTTCTCTATTCTTAAGGGAACTCAATTAAGAAAGTTTATTGAGAACTTTTTATTATCATTTATTTCTATCTCATTCAAAACATATATACCCTAACTTACTTTTGGTCTGTTTTTAGCATCAAACGGAGCAGTGAGATTCAAGCCATGAAGAAAAAGGCGAAACAAAACAACCTGATGAGTCCGTTTTCTTCAGACTGTGGTGTTTGAAGAAATTTTTCAATCATTGCTAATTTCAGAATAGAGAAATAAGACACAATATGTATTAAAAGATATGTCATCTTCATTTTTAAGAATAATTACTTTTTTCTCTTATTTTGAAACATCACAGTTTTGCCTAAGTTGTCCTGCGTGGAACCAAATACTGTAACTAATTAATAATAACGGCAATGATTAGCCACCGATTTAAAGTCACATTTATTGTATAATTACATTTTATAACATAGCTTACAATCCCATCTGAGAACTATGATCTGAGAACATCAGACCAGCAATTCTATATGAGACCTTAATATCTGCTGATATACGGAAATTACAACAAGCTCACAATCAAGCCATGAGAATTATCACTGGAGCTATCAAAAGTACTCCTATTGCAGCATTGAACATTGCGACTGGTAATCTACCTTTACGTACTGAGATAAACAAATTGGCTCTCATACAATACGAGAAACTAATTAGAATCCCATCTGAGAACTATTGGAAAAATTATGAGAGAAAAGAGAGGAAACTCAAAACCACTAAGGGATCTATCCAACATATTGATGAATTTAGAAACAAATATATCCCGGACACAGAAATAGAAGAGTTAATACAACTGGCAAATCCACTAGATCATATTGAGGTAAATTACAATTTGCCAGTTGTATTAACTCTTCTATTTCTGTGTCCGGGATATATTTGTTTCTAAATTCATCAATATGTTGGATAGATCCCTTAGTGGTTTTGAGTTTCCTCTCTTTTCTCTCATAATTTTTCCAATAGTTCTCAGATGGGATTCTAATTA
>JAFIDM010008419.1:2118562-2131725 GCA_023159025.1 Thereuonema tuberculata | reverse complement strand
TCAGATCTCAAGTAGAGCCAAGCCCCTCATTCTACATGCCTAACTCTAAAAACCCTAATATCTTGGTCAAAAAGTATGCCTTGGCATACTCCATATCCTTTACATAACTCCATGGGATTGTCTGTGCCATACAACGGCCAAGCCATACTTTTTGACCAAGATATAGGGTTTTTAGAGTTATGGCTTGTAGAGTTAGGCTTTGTAGAGTAAGGGGCTTGGCTCTACATGAGATCTCATATCTTTTTACCAGTGAAAGCATTATGAGCGTGTAAGTCTTGGCAACTTATTTTACATGAAATGTTTTGGGTGGGATATAAATAACAGGAATAAATACAATGGAAATAATTATTACAGATTACATAAATTCAAGGTCATACAACCTCAATAGAATGATTATATGTTTTATAATCAATGAAGCTTCTTTTATTGCTAATTTACTTCTATTATTGACAGTATGTAAGATTTAGTATTGCTCCAATTATAAAGATGTCTAGAGTTTTCCCTTAGGTGTTCAACCATAGATGATTTATTCGGTTTGTTATCATTGTATGTCTTGTATTTCTTTAATTCAAATTTATCTGTTCGCTGTTTTAATCTTTTGAGTAGCAATTAATTGGTTACTTCTACATATTTTTTGTACATGTTTGGGATTCTAATCCATACTCTACTCTAATCAACTTCTCTTTTTCATTTAGTTTATGAATAATGGATAACATATCATTTACTTTATTAAGAGACTGAAAAATAACTTTGAAATTGAACCTTTTTAGTCTTTTCGCAATTACATCTGAAATGTTCCCTAGTAAGAAAGTTTTATCGGCATAGTTTAATCAAAGTTTTTTTTATTGTGATTTTTTTTGTCTTGATTTGCAATGTTATTCCATAATTTACATATCAAACGTAAGGGGTGTTTTTAGGTAATTAGATTTTTACGAACCTAAGAATTCCTTATTAATATTTTATTAACATAAATTGTATAGAGGAAGTAAAACTTAAAAAGTTTTATTGCTTTTATATAATTTCAGTTCAAGTTTTTGGTTTGGATCTTAAGGTCTTATTCTCTTGTACTTGGGGTTAGATGTTCATCCTCTTGATCCACATTTCTTTTTATCCTCTCGGTTACTGTTGATTTGGGAATGTTCTGGAGATATTTATCTTCAATCCTTCTTAGCTACAAGGGATTGGAGGATTATCTCCAGCTTCAGTCTCAAATCAACAGCAACGGAGAGGATAAGAAGAAATGTGGATCCAGAGGATGAATTTCTAAGCCCAAATACAAGAGAATGAGACCTAAGAACATTGACAACCCAAATATTCAACTGCAACTATAAACAAATTATTTAAAATGCGTAAGGCTAGCAATATTTATTGTTTATTTCAACTCGTCTATTATATTCCTCAGATCATCATAAAAAGCTTGAAGGTAAAACCATCTTTGCATCTAATGTTCAATTTATTAAATTGTAAAGAATGAAATGGTCTTTATCTGAAGTTTGCAATTAGTTGTAAATTGTGAAAGCTGGACAAGAGTTGTTACATGGCCGTGGACATTCATCTTCTTTACAGCAAATATCGTTAAACACTCCTTTCTGGTAGCGCCAAGGAGTTTCAACATCCCCAATCCTTCCTTGTTCTGTGCATAAGTTGCTACCATTTGCTGCATAAGGCGGAACATGGATTGGGGATGTTGAAACGTCCTTGGCGGTACCAGAAAGGAGTGTTTAACGATATTTGCTGTTGAGAAGATAGTTGTAAATTGTTTTAGAGTATTTTAGATGTCCGAGGTTTAATAAGGATTCTCTTATTTGAAAAAAGATCCAAAAGTGTTTATAAATATAGTTTCAGTCAATATATTAGAAATATATGTCCAACCTAATTACAAAACCTTTTCTAATGACAAGGAAAGAACAGCATTACATACCATTATTGAAATGAATCCACACAAAATCCATGATTCTGTTAATATGTATTCTTTTCGAACCTTTTTTTTAAAGTTAATTACTGCTAAGGATACACTGAGAAAGCCACATTAATAACACATTTTGCTTTTGCTCTGATATTCTACACAAAGTTATTCCTTACCTTTGCCTGTCTCCAGTCAACCTCTATCTAATTTATTTGGAAATATATTCTGTCTGTTGCTTCTTCGATTGGTGTAGTAATTTATTAGTCATGCATGTTATTTCCATTTGAAAGAAATTTGTTTGTTTGTTAGAAAATGGTTTGCGTGTTGTTTTGGGATGGAGGAAAGCAGCGGTTTTATTTAAAATAAATTTCAAAAACACGATCTTTCGAAAATAAAACTAATTACCACAATAAGGTTAAAAAAAGTCCTTTAATAACTTGACAGCCATAAATTTATAGCATTGGGAAATGAGTTGGAAGAATTATCGATTCATTACTGTTGTCTATCAAAGAAGATATAAATAGAATAAAAATACAACTTTTTCGAATTTAAATATTTCTTTGTCTATATTTTATTTTTTAAATTAAATTGTTAAAAATTTTATATTATTTAATTACTAAAAAATTTCTGATTGCCAGTAATAACAATTAACTGATGTAAATTTTAAAATAGTAATTAATTATAAAACGTTGTGAAGGTCTATAGACATTTTTCATTCTCATTCAATGATGAGCTTCGGCTTTCGTGGACTGTATCTTCGCGATCATCCACTGTTTGTAAGCAGTTCCACATCGGCCTGATCCTCATCGGTTGATGTGTTTTCCCGATCACCGCCAGGGTTCGACTGAAGTTGGCTGAAAGGTTCCAAAGAAGTCTCCGCCTTAGTTTCCGCTGATCGGATGCATTCTACAGAATTCACCATCCGTGTTTCCTGTTTGTTCTCATTGGCGTCCTATATATTGACCCTTTCTGCGGTGTTAAGGCACTACCATTGAAAATGTCCTCTAGCACATGAACGAAACGACGTCTTTTTAAATTACAATTTTTAAATTATTTTATTCTAGTGTGTTGGCCTTTTTTGTGACCGCTTCAAAGCATTGTAATATACCATTAAAAAAAATGGTTTTATTCTAAATACCTAATTTTAATAACAATGGATGAGACCAAATTATTTATAAGTGACACTGCGCTTCCGATGTACCTAATTTTAACTTAAATAAGATTACACACAAATGCAAAATTACCAAATACTTTAATATCTTACATTAAAACAATTTACAGAACATGTACTAAAAGTAAAAAAACAAAAAACAAAAGGCCTTGGAAATATAAAGATAAATTCCTCAATTCTCTAACAGATAATTAGCTGTTACATTATTCGTTTTTATATTTCATCTCCCTATCTTTACTTTTAAAAGAATTTTTTTTTCTTGTAATTAGTATATCTTAGCCAAGTTCTATTTTAATCCTGTTTTTGAGTTTCTTTTAGATTCAATCTTGGAAGCGCAGTTTCCAAAATGAAAAAGTATTTCACTTCAAAGTTGACAACAACACGATCGGAAGCATGGTGTTATTTACACGGATAGTATTAAAGAAGACCACGAGAGGGCAGCCACAACACTGATGTTGCAAGTCATCAATCAACATACCTGGAGATTCCCAAAGGCAAAAATCACAAGACATAAGGACTGGAATTCAAAAAGTTGCCTACAAATGTTCCCTAAGTGTACTGTAACCAAGAGCATAAAAATATAACCTTAAACAGTTATGAAACTAGTCACTTGTATTTGTTTCATTAAATTAAATGTGCTAAAATTATTTGTGCATTGGCTTAGTTATTGACGATAAACCGATCCATTTCAGACAAAAGTTGTGGCTGACTTCAGATGCATTAGAATAAAAAACACTCCGTTAAATAACAAATATATGAATATTCAAAAAGAAGTCGTGACGAAGAGAAATATAAACGTCACGGCAAGGGAACAGCGTCGACAGCTTTGGAAAATGGAAACATCTACGGTCAGCATGAACAAGTCAACATCATGAGTTTCTGTAACGTCCCTGTAGTAATGGATTGGAAGAAATGCGAAGACCGACCGATCTTTGAAGACCCGTATTCGTGAACACGAAAAGGCGTGAACACCGAAAGGATCGCACTGAGCAACCCACTATGGATCTCCTCGTTGGTCCACCTGGCTTTAAATACGAATTGTTACAACGAAAGTTTATCTATAAAAAAATATAACTAAATACAGACTGAAGAAAAAACTTGAGGAAGACCATCATAAATCCTGTAGAAGAATCAGATGCTGAGTTGATAGTTTTCTGTAAGTGATTGTGAAAATTTTTTTATTATTACACTGATGTCCTTAAATTAAGGGATCTTGCAGACTGAACTGTTCTGGTTCGAGCTGGCAGCAGTAATACAGACCACTGCATCCAGACAAACAGTGACAAACCTTTCATTGCTCACTCTTGCTACAGCCTTTTTGTTTCTTAATTTTTCTACATAATATTTATTCTTTTCTTTATATATATTTAGTTAGGATAGTTAAATTACGTTTCTTAATTTTTCTACATAATATTTATTCTTTGCTTTATATATATTTAGTTAGGATAGTTAAATTACGTTCTGCTATACAAACCAGATAAAAGAGCTTAATAAATATTTATGTAACAACACAGACCACTGTATCCAGACAAACAGTGTACAGGCGACTCCTTGGGATGCATCCCCTTGAACCAAGCTCACTGGAGGCGATGCTTGTTGTGGTGAACTGAAAACGCACCATGGACACAGGCACAATGTCATGTTTTCTGACGAGTCCCGGTACAGGGTAGACTGTGATTCATGACGGATCAGGATCAATTTTGCCAATATCGTCGAACACGACCGATATGGGAGTGGATATGTAATGGTGTGAGCAGGCATTACGCTGGGCTCTCGTAAACCTCTGCGCATCTTCGACAGAGCATCCATTACTGCTCAGTTGGACAATATCCTTCGCCAACATGTGCGACTTTTCAGCACAGGTGCTGCTGATCCAGAGTTTCTATTGATGGACGTCAATTCCATTAGTATGGAGGCTTTACAGACCGTAGATGTTTCTAGTGTTCCAAGCCGACGGCGCTGTTCCCTTGCCGTGACGTTTGTTACGTTTCCTTTTGTCACGAATTCAATTTTAACATTCATGTATTTAGCGAAGTGATTTTTTTTTATTCTAATACCTGAAGATATCCAAATGTCCTTCCTAAACTCCATCCTTCCACAGTTTTGCTACAACAGTTTTGGAATCAAGGACACAGAACAAGCAAGACCAATTGGATCAAAAACTTTGTATGTAATTGACAGTACCGTTCCTGTCAATATTTCATAATCATGAAAACTCGTGACAACATTGTCCATATAAAAGCTCTCTAGTAAGTTTTTCATGAAAATACCGTTATACTTCGGATTTTCCACGTTCCTTTTCGAATGAAACTCTAGCAAGGCTTCAACAAAAAAGGGTGCGAAAACAACACGTGCATGACGAAAGACTTTCAAGTAGCGCTATCATCTGAATACTACCAAAACCTCAGAAAGTCTATCTTCTGGTCTTATGTTAATTTGTCGAAACGCCTTTTAATGTCAGCTATTACACTGTATCTATTTCTCTGAATCTCAACAAAATGGAGGATATTAGTTCAATGAAATTAGGACCACATTCAAGACTCATTTAAAGACGCTGAATCTTTATCTCTGGCAGAAGCACCAAGTATTGGACGTAATTTAGTTGTTACGTATTCCTTAAGAACTGATATATGAGGTAGGGAATGGTTAAGGAGAACTATCTTATCCGAAACCTCTTCATTGATTCGAAGTGACTGTCACTCGTTGAAAAGTGCATCATATGTGGTAAACAAGTTTATGAGAATGTAATTTCTTCGTTGCATCTTCTAATCACCAAAGGGGAGAAGCCTCTGTTCAGGCAAAGTCTCTGTTACTGAGTAGTGGAAGATGATGATCTTTCCAAGGCAGGGCTACTTCGTAACGTCCTTGCATTTTTACTCGATGTTTGCTAGAAATTATCCTTTACTTGCAAATTCCTTTCTTCGATCTTCCGTAGCAGAATCAGTTATGCCAATCGTTTCAAAATTCTAAAGATCTGTGATGGACAATTCTTTGATAAACATGGATGCAACATTCATGGGTTCATTGCTGTCTATAAAAGGACTTCTATCGATGAGAGTCCATCCTAGTTATGTTTCGATTGCAACTAACACACTGATTAGCTGTTTTCTTCGACCAATCAATAGTTTCCCAGCAAACGTCTGCTCCAATTAGCACATTGAAGTCATGTCTTGACACGTTGTCTTTCGACATTAAAAGGGCTGATGTTTGTAGACTATTTTCCCCAAGTACTCCGTTGACGTTCGTGACAAAAGCAACAATACATATGCACAGCAGTATAATAAAGAAATTTGTTCTCTAGTGGAATTTTATTCTGACAGCACCGGGCCCATGTTTACGATCAGAACTTCTGGATACAAATTTTACTCTAAATCGTGAACCTACTGTTCAAGATGCAATGATAAGTAATAAAAAAGTTTCTTAGAGTTTAGAGCTTATTTTAATATATAGAAAAATTTTAAATATTCCCTAATTGTAGCAGATATAGATGAAATAAATAGTTGTTGCTCGGGCTCATTAGTATCATCACTTTGCAGAAATCAAATACAACAACACACGGAAAAATTATCTTAATAATTTCTTCATTCTTTTATACTGTATATGCACAAATTCTTTTGTCTATAAAGGAGATGCAATATATTTAAAATAAGTTCATGTAAAGTCCTTCACTTTTAGAGTTACTAATGTTCTATTATTTCATTTTCACCGGATCTACTTAATATTACGAAATGTTCACAGTTTCTAAGTATGCACAGAAATAGTTAAGCAATCGTTGTAGTAATCACTGAATAAATAACTCGTTGAGACGATTGACAACTATTCTTCATCTTGAATCACATAATCTTCCTTCCTTATATAACTGAATAAAAGTGACTTATTTTCACTCCTGCTTCCTTACTCTCGAATCACTGGATCCATTTTCTCCATAAATTGGTACGTTTCCTTAATTTGCCTAGATTCCAAAATATGGCGCCTGTTTGCCGGAAAAGTCGTAAAAACAAAGGCTAAATCTCTGGTGAACTTCTGCAAAAAATAGATTTAAATTAATGCCATATTAACAACACTTAGATAGCTTTAATATCCTATTCATATGATAGAGTCTGTATCAAATCTGTATATTCTCTTATCCTATTTCGAGCATGACTGAGAACGTCCATGCAGGGGTATTTCTCGATGCACCATCTTAGTCAATTCACGTCTTCACCATCGAACTTCTTACTGCACAATACAAATCTTCTGAAACTTAACAAAACATTAACGCATTTTTCTTTTGATCATTGTTCTAAACAAATTATGATTGTTTCACGTTCAATGGTTGTTCACAAGCTCACTTATTATTATTACAACGCAATCCGCATTATCTCCAATTCACTGTTTCAAATTGTCACACTTGATTTTCCTAATTCTTGAAATCAACAAATGAATACCAGAAGAGAAAAAATAAGTAAAATTTCAAATAAAGAAAAGATATATAAACTAGTTCATAAGATAACTAAAACTTAGTTTCTCCTTTTACAGGTAAAAAAACTCCCAATCCATGCCTCCTAGAAATAAGTCTTAAGAAGAGAAAATAATAGTTTTATATATTAAGAAACAAAAACACATGAACCAATAAACGTCAAAATCAGAATATCCTTAGATGCTAATGTTTCATGTAATGATTATTTGTAGCTCTAAAATATTGATGCTGTTCCTAGATAAGAAAAAAAAAACAATGCTGTACTAATTCATTAGAATTTATAAATGACACAAATGGTTTATTAACCTGAGAAGTCAACCAGATCATATGAATATTGAAATAATTTTTATATTCAGTAATTTTTAAGAAGAATATATATATACGCATAATAATAATATAATTAAAATATATTAATATAATATAGTAATAATATAACACACAAATTGTAATCTTTCGTTTAAAAGATTAATAAAGAGAATAATAATAAAATTGTGAACGGCTGAAAACACAAAGATTATAGCATAGCTAAGAGAACAAATGCAGCCGTTGCATTAATCTAAACAATTAGAATTATTGGTTGATTCGGCATAAATATCTCTCCAACTTATACAGCTATTTCTTTTTTCTATATTTTACAGTTTTTGTCTCTGTATGTATTTTCTAAAACAAAACGAGGCTATCATTTTCGCCTCCACCTAACACTTCTTTCTTTTCGTTTTACTTTCTTTTGAGTTTGTTTATCAGTTTGTTTGTTTTGTTTTTTATGAAAAGAAATGTTCAATAATGGCTTTTACCTAAAAATATGAAAACATATCATTCATTTAAAACACATCAACACAATCAGTAGCTTTTCTACTCGTCACTACGTACCAAGAATTTTGGTTCATCCATATTTTCTTCGGGGTTCACTTCACTTTCGAACGTAAGCACTAGCGGTTCTTATGGATCGACACCATCTTAAACTAAAACCGAAGGAATAGAATACATTACTCAATTGTTATTTCACCAGCCTTTTGTTCAATCGATTGTTCGGTGGAGTTCAAATTGTTCGAAATATTGTTCACATATAGTCTTGAATGGCGATCTCTGTTGCCTCACAGAATCAGGAATTGATATCGGATGAATGGATGTACTTTATATATCTTCTTCGCTTAACGGATGAGTGATATACAAAAGGTTTTCTACTGACAGTTTTCAGGTCTTCGGCAAACACCTGCCGACCTTAATGCGCCCGTTACCGTCTAGAATAGCGCCATTTTCGTTGGCCCCTGTCTCGGACTGGGGAGACTCGAGCTGTTTCCATTCACGTCTCATCACCGCTTCTTCCCCAATACTTCGTTTGTGAAGCACTTTCTCTACATCTTATTGCTGCATTAATGATGCTCCGACTGTCTCCTGATCAAAGTGTTTCTCCAACATATCGGCTTTTTTCCCGCAGTTTTAAAAGTTTCACTTTTCATTATCCAATTAAAACACTGGTTTCACTCATGTGATCCCCGATTTTCGCGCCGTTTCATAAAGTTTTACTTTCACTTTTTCACTTTGCCGAGATGAGAAAATGAGGGCGTGGTTTTCCCACACAGACTACTCTTAGCTTAAACTTACACCACTCACACAGAAAAAAATAAAAAAAATGTAACCAACAAAGCATTGCAAAAATAAACAAACTATTAATATTTGGTTACATATAATATATAATCGAAATAAATTGAAACTTTTCCAAGATTACAGAATCTGTTCGCGTCAACTGCCCAATTTTTACCATGTGGCAGTCTGTATCATTTAATGTAATATTAGACGCCTCTTCTATCCAGGGTCCTTTAGGTTAAGAACAAAGTATGATCACAAATAATCGACTATTCAAGTGTCTCAAATTGGAAAGATAAAATTTGCTGTCCAACTTTCGATGTCGATTCGGAAACAGCGATGTTTTTGTTTACTTGACTTCAGACCCCCAAATAGAGAATGAGAGATAAGAATACTGTCGCTTAATGATTCATAGACTAATGCCAAGGTTGCATACTTTAAAATGTAATACTTCTCAGATCCACTACAGTTCTGGCGGCTAAGGATAAGCTTACATATCTCGATATCTCAATACACACACAGAGCTACCAATTGAAAGAGAGAAATAAATTGAAGAAAAGTAAATAAAAATAAATAAATAAGGAAAGTGTAAAAATGTTTTAATAAAGCCTAAAAATTTTATATTCTTCATTCTATTTAAGTTTTCTGTGATAGACAGCAGTAAAAAATCGATAATGCATCCAAAACATTCCCCAAAAGAATAAGTTTATGGCTGTTGAGTTCCTAACGATTTCTTTAACCTTATTCTGGTAATTAGTTGCTTTTATATTCAAGGAATCGTGTCCTGCAAATGAAAACATGTTTTCCTAAAAGGAAATAACTTGCGTGACTAACAAATTACGAAATTGATTAGAAGAAGCATCACAAAAAATGTATTTCCAAATAAATAAGTTGACTGGGGCCCCTAAAAGGCAACCAATAACATTTGTTGCAATATATCAGCAATCAATATGAGTCAGGCACCGCTTTAACAGTGTATCGATGATGGTAAATCGTTAACTTACTATAAAAGCTTCAAATAGAATGTCTCATTAAGCAATTTAACTTGCGTGAGATGTAAATACATAAAAAAAATACGTAATATATTACGTAAAAAAATATAATGAGGCCAGAAAAACATATTAAGGATTTAAAATTTTTTAACACATTAAAAGAATTAAAAAAGTACAGTTTCCGTTCCCATGCGATTCGTTGGCAACTGATTTCTAAGAAGATGACAGACGGTATATATACAGGGTGTATCTGAAATGTGATGCCAAACTTAAATCATGGAAAGCATCGAATAAACGTCATATAAACATGAGTCTGGAAATGCGATATTTTCAAGATATGAACGATGCAACAAACAGAGGTGTTGCCCGTACAGTTGCTCAGTTTCACAGAAAGTTCTCGAAATGTCCTCCACCGGCCGCAATGGTCGCAACACAACGTCGTTCCATCGACTGCCGAAGACGGTCGAAGATGCCAGGTGCACGTCGAATAGTGTTGCACCCATCCACTGTGCGATCATGCAGTGTGTGGGCGTCAGGAACCGGTGGGTGTACACTAATGCTTGTTTGCAATCGATGGAACGATGTTATGTTGCGGGCGTTGTGGCGGTGGAGATCTGGATATACGAACGTCCAAACATAGCTACTGTTTTCCTCAAAACAACTCCGGGGATGGCTTTCGTCTGTAATCAGAAGAAATCCATTCTAATTATATCAGGAAGGTTGCACGTCATTTGTTTGAGGTTGTATCTGACGATTTTGCAAATCGTTTGAAAGATTGTTATTTGAAGGTTCCCAGGCTCAGAATCTTATCTAAAGTCCATAAACATGTTAATCATTTAGACCTCTTCGCAGTGAGGCCCATATTTAACTACACTTCGTCTGCTATTGCTATTATTTTGCAGCACATTTTCAATAAATTAACTAAATTTAAGATTTCATCTAATTTTGCAGTAACAAATATTACAAAGTTTATCTCTGAGATTCGAAGTTTGGCATATCAATTACAGTTATAACAATTACAGTTTCTTCTCCTTAGTGAAGACTCGCTTTTCAAGTGAAAATCTGTAGAACTTATTTCTAAGGCAAGCTTCATAGACATTATGTACCATGATATCCATGCAGAGAATTTTGCCATTAATTCGGGCTTTGTTTGGAATATAATTGTTTGAATTCAATGGCTCTTATTTTTGGCAGACCATAGAGTTATTCTTGGCCTTTCAGTTCCTGCCATTTTGGTATAAATGTGTATGATTTTCATTGACGAAATGGCCTTTCAATGATTACCGGCAGATAAAAGTTCCCATGTATTGCCTTTATGAAGACGACCTTCTTTTCTATTATAAGGATTCTATTCAATTAAGTATCAAGGATATTATTAACAATGGTTTAAATTTCATATGGAGGTTTTTCGCAAACTTACCTGTAGTGGTTTAACTTTGCATTCTGATTCGGCATGTTCCCAATCATTTAAAAGTGTCAACATGGCGGCAAAGAGGGCTTTTCAGTTATCCAGTTCTAAAGAGTTATTTCAAAAGGAAATTTAGCTTATTCAGTGCATTCTTCTTTCTAACAACTATCCCATAGATTTTGTTCGCAATTTTATTGTCTATTCCTATTTCATAATTTCATTTTCCCTGCTTTAAAAAATGCTTTGGCGTCCTAAAACATCAGATTAACGTCACCTATTACAACTACTTTACCCAATGTCGTTATTAATAAATCAGATGTCCGGCAAAATTATCCTAATAGGGTGGTTTATGCTTTGCAGTGCAAAATTTCGAGTGTCGCTACATAGGCGAAACTGGTCAACCCAGCAAGCTGCTGCAGTTCCCACGAGCGACTTCAACTACGTAACCCACAGTACACGTCCGATATACTGAACATATGTTAGATTATGAACAGCGGGTTATTGTTTGGCGTAAATCAAACGATTTTGTGTAGTAAGTGTAAAGAATCGGAAATTAATGGATCAACTATTTTATAACAACATCATGTCAGCTAATTTATTCATAAGGTTTTCAAAGGAAAGAGAGGGATATGGCAAATTGTAGTTAATTTCTGAATATTTATTTATAAATGTATATTTTTTAGGTTATTACATTTGACCTAACGTTTTCTGAATTCCTGTTCTTGGTTCGTTTGAAGAGTGACTTCTTTATTAAAAAAAAAAAATCACGTTTATGCCTCAGTTTTAATGACATACTATTTAACATTCTATAGTAATTTGACTGAAATTGGGATCCGATTCTTTTCACCTGTCACCTTTCTCTTTCATCTCTAACACTTGTCTGGTTCGAAGGAATGCTTTTTTTTCATTGATTAAGTCTCATTTTTTTTATCTTAATTAGAGAAAGATGTTGTAACTTGGACCGTTTTTTGACATTTTAGTTTTTCACGCGGTTATAATTATTAAAGAAAAGGATAAAATATCTTCCATGAAAACTTTGTTATTTTGTAAATTACATATATTATATTACAAATATTATTAGGAAATTTATTTAGCAATTCTTTCTGTAGACTTTTTTAATTTTTAAAAAAGTTTTCATTTGGACCGAAGAACGTCAGCTGTATTGTACCTCGATCCTACATAAGCTGTACCTTGGACCATGTTTTGAGTTTTGAATCAAAACTCAAATTAAAAAGAAATTAACATGTATTGAGTATAACAGTAGCTAAACTACAGTAAATAGGTAAAAACGAACATTAAATATGATTTTCGTGAAGTATGCTTTTGCAATTTTTGGAAAAGTAAAATTCTTAATGGAAACTTATAGGCTAATATTCGCACTTCTCCTAAAGTTAAAGCATACTGAAGTTGAGAAATTGCGTTTTGAATGTAATGAACTAACATTATTTCTTCTTCATCCTTTACATCATTGTCTTTGGTGTAAGAAAACTTTTGCAATCCTGACTTCTTAAAGGAGTTGAGGCATCTTAACAAGATCGCTTTATTGAGGTTCGTGTGCTTCTTGTCTCGGGACGGTCCTTCTTGGCTTCTCCTGGTGATTGGACTGAGAGATGCGGCCCAGATTTGTCTTCCACGTTCTC
>JAFIDM010008419.1:2090241-2116673 GCA_023159025.1 Thereuonema tuberculata | reverse complement strand
TAAGATATCTCATATCTAATATATCCTCTTAAGCTCATAAGATATCTTATGACGGTATTATCAATCACTATTCACAAATCTCAAGATGATTCACCTTTAGGAAATATACTTACCGTGGTGGAAGCGCGGCAGAAACATATTCTCACTTAAAATGTTTCTTCATAACCTTCCTAATAAATAGAGAAAACAATAGAAAAATTCAGTGAATTGACATGAATAAATAAAAAACTCTGATTATTATTAAAATACTTACCAATCGTGTATCTACATTCAATTCCGTGATATTCAATTCCGTGATTCCTCAATTTCTTGACAGTAATGCAGGCGATCTCTTATCGTACGTTTGTTTTCAACTGATCCAAGGTGCGAGGGTTGTTGCGTTATACTTTCCATTTCAGCAATCCCAGAGATAAAAGTCACACGGTGATAAGGCAGGAGAACGGGATGGCCAGAGAGTTTTACTTATTGTGCTTGCAGCAGTGACGTGATAACGTTCACGTACCAACAGCAATGAATTTGTGCGAACATCCTTCTACACAATAAACACGCGTGTAATGGCGGAAAGGAATACGCCTTTACTCACACGCAGGCTGATGAACAATGCCCGGGGCAATCTAGCAAATTTAGAAATGATTTTTTTTTATTTAATTATTTTCTGGGTCTAAATATGTACGAAACATTCTTCATTTGAGAAAGCTACAAGAAAGTTTTTGAAGGTTTTATTTATGAAGCTAAAAATATTCAAATACTAACTTATTTTATTTTATTTTATTTTGGAATTACATCTACAGATAGAAAAATTTCTACTTTTACGCATTTATGTTTCATTGCTGTTTTTGTAAAATTAAAAAACAAAAGTAAAAAGTCCTCTACAAAAAATTATATTTCATTAACAGGATAAGTATAAAGTAAAAATCTACTTCACTTTAGTTTTTACCTTTCAAAAATATTGACAGAGGATTTGTTGAATTTGTTGTCTCTGAGTTTTGGCTGATTTTATAACTTTATTCTACAAACAAAACTCAACAGAAAAGATACTCGGATCAGATTTTCCGAAGTCAATTATCCCATGTTTGTGTTAATTTTAACTGGACGAAATGTTTTCATTATTAATTCACAAAATACTTACGAAGATAGAAAGATTATCACAGTTTTCGGTCAAGGTGCAGCAAATATGAAAATATCAGAACCTATTTGTTTTCAAATTAATGATATTAAAAAGCTCACTTGTTAGAAACAAACAAGTAAAAAGACATTTAACTTTATAACGTATAGATAATCTTATTTAAAATCTGATAAGTGAACACAGTAACACTTTTAGAATGATAAATTGATTAATTTTAATATTTAATTTTTAACCAATAAAGCGAACATCTACCGTAGATCTAATTAGTATTTGCCATCATCGTATGGATTATTGGTGTGAAAATGGAAAAGGTAACCAAGTGATCGTCGCCAGTATTTCCAGTAAGGTGCTAGTATTTCCGAGAAAACAAAACTGGTGAATTTCATCAGTGCTCCTTTTCTTAAGATGTAGAACAATTGAAAGAATGATGGAGACATCCGACCAAGCGCTCGCTGAGATTTCGTCAGGAATACAATTACATGGCATTGGTTTTGCAGTGGTCACCAGTCAACAAGGGGCTTTCGATGTTGGAGTCTCCTGCGGAGGCCATTGAGAGAGTTTTGTGGATTCTGAACGTGAACACACTTGGGATGACCTGCAATGAAATTCAATGGTATTCGTATGGTATTCAAATGGCATTCATATGGTGTTCGTGTTGTATTCATACGGCCGACGAAGTGTTATCGAAATTGTCTTGTACAACTTCAAGAATCCGCCAATAGCAGTACGGTAAATACCCAATAATCATTGAATTGCATATCATCCCTAGTGTGTTCTTGGTCGCAATCCACAAAATTCTCTCCTTGGCCTCGCAGAGATGCCAATGTCGATAGCCCAAGTTAACTGCTAATCACCGCAAAATGCCTTGTAGTCAGATTCCAATCGAAATCTCATGGAGTTGATGCCATGGAAGACAGTGGCTGTATTATTTTAATGATCTTAATAATTTAATCATACAACCTACGAAGATTTTGTAATTTTAATGTTGCCAATTCGTAATAAAAAATATTGCTTTAAAAATTAATAGATGCACCTTTGTTAATTTAATTTAGTTTTTTAAAATATAATAATTACAGTTCATAAATTCTGTGAAAATGTTGAAATATGATTTGACAAAAGGCTTTTGAGAATGACTCATTCTACATGTGGTACTATAGAATTTAATGACTTGCTTCAGGATTTTCCTCTGATCCCATTGTTAAATTCTACAGCTTCGCGTACATTTCTGACTAGAAAAGAATCAATTTTGAAATCACCTTTTTATATCAACTTTGCCAAGATCGTTACAGGATGAACGCTAAACAGATAATGATTTTTGTTTTTCTTTTCACCTTCATCGCCTTCTTTCAAGAAGTCGCAGGTAAATTTCAATTTATAATTAAGTTTCTGATAGTGTTACAAAATCGAAAGTTAAAATGCATTTTATTTTATTCATCTATTCCTTCTTTATCCGTCGGTGAATTTGAAACTAGGAAATTCAAGGAATAAATATTTTCTATTCGTTTATTGATTTTCATTTAACACAACAGAAATTCATAGGAACTGAGTTTGGTTTCGATTTTCTAAATAGAATCTGCAGTTACATTAAATTGAATTTATAATTTACATTAGCAAACAAAAACTTTCCTACAATTAGAAATTAAATTAAAATGATTAAAATTAGACAAATTTGACTAGTATAATAAGACTTATTAGTTACATTTGTTAAATTTTAATAATTTTAGTTTAACTGCTGTCTTATTAACCAGTACTAACTACTACCAAACTACTGCCAAAAATAATTATGAAACCAGTTGATCCTTTCAAATCATGCAGAAGTCGTTGCCATTCCTTACATTTACGTAGGATAATAAAGAATAATCTATCAAATTACGTTTCTTATGACTACGAATTCTGTTATTAATATAACCATTAATTTTATCAAGAACGTTATAAGGAAAAAATCGCCGTAAATGATCGGAACCGAATGACTCAGCGATGCAAAGACCAGTACAGTTATTTCTTCGCAAGTCATCATAAAGTTAGAGATTACAGGCGAAGATTTCCAATGAGTTCTATTTATCAGTCGGTGTTTTGTCAGTTTCTGTTTTGGCACAATATATTGACGCCAAAAAAAAACATTCGAGAATCAAGGTTTCGTAACAAACAGAAAGCACGAGCCTTTGTTCAATTTTTTTTTCCATTTCAGTCCTGATAAAGGACTTCTAATCCCGGTTTGTCCGTCCTTCTGTGGATAAGTATCATTAAAATCTCCTTAAATTATCATTAAGCACAACAATCACAATAATCGCAACAATTGCGCCTTTTGCATTCGCAACAAGCACATTTATAAGAAAAAGGAAATTAAAGCAATATCAAATATATTATCTTATACGTATCAGAAGACGTTGTAAGCATTGTAATTGGTATCCCTACCTTGTTTCACAATGACATTCAATGTATAGCTATTTAGTAAATGAATCCCGCTATAAGCCTACTTAGGCCCTTGGGGTCATGGGACATAAGGCTCTCGCAGCTTCGTAACCAACGGGACTAAGTTAAGGTAGGATGTCAATAGTATTAGGATTTTGTTTAAGAGTTACCATGTATTTTGATTGATTAAAATTAAAATGTCTAATTACTAACCTTGTTATGAATTAATCCCTTGAAGCTAGGCTAAACGCTAGCGGGGATTAATTATTCACCCCTTTTTATTCTTGATTTTATTTTGATGTTTTTGTAATTCAGGGGTCATTGATTTGTGTGTTTGTCCGTTTTGTCTATTCGTCCCATTTCACTGAGCTAAGGTATCGCTGGTTGGGTCGGGCTGATGATAGGCCAATAAGCCTTGAAACAGCGCTGTTCCCGATTACCAGCACAAATATCAAAAATAGCTCAGTGAATTTGTGTTTTGTTTAGTTATGTGCGTTCTTTATTTTATTTTACTGTAAAAACAGTTCCTTTGTTGCGTGAAGTACAGTGCGTCCCAAAAAATTAATCTTTAGGTTTTAGTTTTTTTTTTTTTTTTTTTTTTTATTAATTTATATTTAAAGTTTCTGGCCTTTTTTACAGCTTTTCTTTCATTAATTTCAGTTTTGATTAATGAACAAGGTAATTCAACAAGTTGAAAATGAATTGATATTTTTGCTTATTTTAATTATTTGGGTGTGTAAGGAATTTTTATTATGAGGAAACTATATAAATTTATGTTTAAAAGTTTTATTTATGAAATGCAGCTAAAATATTTAAATATTAACAAATCTTATTTTATTTTGGAATTGCATCTACTGAAAGACAAATTCCGAAAACTGCGCAGATATGCAACATTAAAAAGCTTACAAAGTGTCTGAGTAAGAAAACAATAATTTCAAGATGCATGACATTTTATGATCGATCCATTTGGGAGCTATTGCGTCTGTCCGTGTCTGTCTCCACTAACAACTTCCGAACGGAAGGTCGGATCGTCAAACATCAACATGTTCACAGGCCCAAACACTGTAGAAATGGGATTTGTATTGCTGCCTATCCGGAAAAATGCGGACACAAATGCATGATTCGGAATTTTTTGCTCGAGAATTACTGACCCAATCGACTTGAAATTTCGATATGCTTTACTTTAAGAGTGTCTACTATAAAATCTGTATTTTTATTCTACCTTATCTATAACAGTTTGCAGACTGTGTCCGCATTTTTCCGGTTAGGCAGAAATAAAAACAATAATCGTTGTTTAGTAAACATTCTTAACTAAAGCATAAATAAATTTCAAGTCGATCGAGTCAATAGTTATCCGGGAAAAAGTTCCCAAACTTCATTTTTTTTATGTGATTCTCTGGGTTCTCTCTCATTGCATCACCTACACAGAGGGAGTGATGAAGGTACTAAACGAGCATTTGAATGTAATTAACACCTAATATAATGCACGCAGAGGGAATAAGCTCCGTCCCACTTTTCCCTTATGTAAATTCATTTTTACAGTCCTTTGAAAAAAACATAGAAAAAAACTAGCAATAAATTAATTTAGAAAAAGAAAAAAGCTTAGCGTAACGAGTTAGCTTTTGAATTGCCCTGTACTTCAGGTAAAAAAATGAACTTGTTTTGCCAAATTTTATTTCATTCAACATTTAATCAACAGTGATCGTTAGTGGTAAACTTTTATTATCGCTTGGAATTGAGCCTTTATTATGTATTTCAATATCCTAATTAATATTCTTAAAGATTTAATTTTTTCTCCAACATTAACTTTATTTATTTTAGAAAACTATTTTTTTAAAAAATAAAATGAACTTGAAAAGAACTGCTGTAACGAACGACAACTGTGACATGACCCGGATCTATCAATCACTGTTTATGAATCGAATGAAAGAGGAAAACAAAATGAACAAAAGACATGTGCTTCACTTTCATTGGGAAACAGGTTCAGTTGATCGCGAGATGACTAGTTATTTATTTATTATTTTATTTTATTTCAGTTTATTATTTATTTTCATCTGGTTCTTTTAGTCATGTCACTTCATTGACTCTTTTCTTTCGTTTTCTCTATTTGTTAAGAAAAGACATTAAAGTCGAAACGAGGAATTATTTTCTTAGAGAGCTCTAATAAGAAGATTAATCTTCTACATTTACTTAATTTTAAACTAGTTATTTTTTTCGTTATTTTTTAATTGAATGACAGGGAGGTCCTTCAATTAAGGAATAATATTCATTATGAAAGGAAATTATCTACGTATTTATTTTCTACGTGTCTCTATGCTATAAATATATAAATAATATTAACAAATAAACAAATTTTTGTACTAAAGCATAAAGTTAAGGGCTATCCATTAAACGCCCATTAAATTATTTATTAATTATTTATTTTGAAATTGTGTATCAAAGTTCTTCTTTTGAACAACTATGAGAAATTTGTCTTTGAAAGTTTTATTTAATACAGTGACAATATTAAAACAGCTCTGACATACATAATAAGATTCATAAATAATGACATTTAAAAATTAAAAAAAAAGATACTTAAAAAAAGAACGGTTTCCAACCGCCCAACTGCAGGATATCTTCAGCTTAAAGAAATAGTGGAAATGAAGGGATTATAGAGAGAATCAGGGATAGGAACTACTCGTGTAATGGTTCAACATTTAACCAATCAACGGGACATCAAATTGATTGATGAAAGAGAAGAAAACTAAAACATCTACCTGCTGTGGATCAAGAGAACTAAATATAAACAACGGGAAAAAAATATAAAATCATAACTCCGAAATAATTTTATTAACTTTTCTTTTTCTTCTATTTGAATTTTTTAAGAAAGTAAAATAATATTTCATCATTTGATTGGAAAGTTGGTTATTGTAAGAAACAGAAAAATATCCAGAAGCTCTGAATATATTTTCTTTTTATTATCGTTGTGACAAGTTATGATTTTTACTTCATTGAAAATGGGTAATGCTTATTTTCTAATGTGTGGGCTGAGACTAAAGAAGAATCAACATTAAAATTTCTACATGCATAATTATGCTGATAATTTTAATTTTTGTTTGCTCTCCTCTATGTAGAAGCAGTTCCTGCATTTGATCACATAGATAGTGTCTTCCGGATCCATGACACTTTGTAAAGAATAGCTTGGACTTTTAAAACGTATTTTTTTTAGGATTGCAATACGTTATACAAATCCCATCCAAAACATTTCATGTAAAATAAGTTGCCAAGACTTACATGCTCATAACGCTTTTACTGTTAAAAAGATATGAGATCTCATGTAGAGCCAAGCCCCTAACTCTACAAGGCCTAACTCTACAAGCACTAACTCTAAAAACCCTACATCTTGATCAAAAAGTATGGCTTGGCCGTTTCGTGGCTGTCGCACAGACAATCCCATGGAGTTATATAAAGGATATGGAGTATGCCTTGGTAGTAGGGTTTTTAGAGTTAGGCCTTGTAGAATGAGGGGCTTGGCTCTACATGAGATCTGATAACTTTTTAACAGTGAAAGCGTTATGAGCATCTTGGCAACGTATTTTACATGAAATGTTATGGGTGGGATGAAGTAGTTCCATAAAACGGCCAAGCCATACTTTTTGACCAAGATATAGGGTTTTTAGAGTTAGTGCTTGTAGAGTTAGGCCTTGTAGAGTTAAGGGCTTGGCTCTACATGAGATCTCATATCTTTTTAACAGTGAAAGCGTTATGAGCATGTGAGTCTTGGCAACTTATTTTACATGAAATGTTTTGAGTGGGATTTCATTTCTTTTTGTAAGATGAGATCTGATAACTTTTTAACAGTGAAAGCGTTATGAGCATATGAGTCTTGGCAACTTATTTTACATGAAATGTTTTGGGTGGCATATACCTATCAGAAATTGTTATGTAATTGGAGAGCAACTTCAGCAAACATCAGCTAACATTAGGAACATCAGCTATATCTCCGATATGTAGAATATGTAGCTTTTTCAAAAATTCTCTTGAACCACAGCTGGTGGTTCCTCTCTGCACAAGTTTTTTGTTTACTTCTCTTTTACCAATCAAGTTTATTGGTTAAAAAATTGGACCATTACAATCTTTCCCTGATTCCCTTCATTTCCGCTATTTCTTAAAGCTGAAGATAACCTGCAGTTGTTGAAACCGTCCTTTTTTAAGTATCTGTTTTATCTTTTTTAATTTTTAAATAACTCATTAACTAGAATTTTATTGTGTGCCAAAGTTTTTTTTTAATATTGTCCGCGTTTTTAAAAAATCTTTCAACACGCACACATTAAGAAATAATATAAAGTTTTCTTTAAAAACTATTAGTAGAATATTTAAATATTATAATTATCTTATATCAGTTAGTATTATCTCAAATGATAAACAAATTAAAGCTTTCTTTACTTAACTCGTAACATCCTAAATCTTCTATTCTTAAGTTAAATAAAAGGAAAACGTCAATCCTTAAATCTTCAACAACATCTTTATAACTTCTCAATATTTCTATTCTCTCAACGAGAATTTTCTTCAGGAGAAAAATAATAATCTTTCTTACATTTCAAAAAACAGAAATGAAATAAAATAATCAATCCAAAAGAATAAAATAACGTTACAACTTACTTGATTACTTTCATTGTTAAATAATAATGAAAAGAATTTATGTTGTAACTTTATTGTATTCTTTTGGATTGATTATTTTACTTTATTTTTGTTTTTGAAATGTAAGAAGATTATTATTTTTCTTCTGAAGAAAATTCTCGTTGAGAGGATAGAAATATAGAGAAGATATAAAGATGTTTTTGAAGATTTAAGGATTGGTGTTTTCCTTTTATTTAACTTTCTTTACTTTTTGCTATACACTGCCTGACAAAATGCCACACTATGAAGGTGTGAATTCAGTACCTGCAAATTGCAGAGTGGATGCGCAGGTGCAAGTTGTGCAAATTAAAATTTCTGGCCAATCACAGGAACCGCGCGCGTGATGTAAGCAGACAACCAACATGTTAAACCGTCATTCAAGAAATCGTCCCGGCTGCCAGAAATGAGTGTTTTTGCTTTTACTCTGTCTGGAGAACGAACAACAAGTGTTAATGTCTTTAAGATACCGTCGTACGCCGTCGTAATAGTCAAACGGATGCATCACGAAAGATTTCATTGTAGGTCTTAGTACGTGCGGTTGGTTCTTTCGCTATATTAAGAAGAAACGCAGCTTGATGCCACAACCGTCGGTCGCATTTGGAGACAGTGGTGACAGGAAGGTAATGTGAACAGTCGTCGTGAGACCGGATTTCTGAGACGGACGTCATAGCGCACACGTCGTCACATCGACATTATGCCGTAGCACACCCACAAGCCACGACTGCCGACATTTTTGCAAAGTGTACAGTAAGTTTTGGATGCTCTGATATCAACACTGACAGTGTCGCGCCGATTGGCTGCTTCTGGTTTGTTGTCCAGGCATCTATTGCGAAGGCTACACTTAACAGCCAGCGATCGTCGTCTTCGCTTAGAATGGTGTCACACCAGAGCTGCGTGGGTTGCAGAATGGAACCATGTAGTGTTCAGCGACGGATCCCGTTGCTGTCTCTACAAATGATCACGGTGCGAGATTCTGGATGCGACGTAGCCATCGAGCGGATTCTCTGCCGTTGTGGAGCGCCCCACAGCCCATCAACGTGGAATCATGATTTGGGATACTATTTTCGGGTACTATCAGCGCCAACAGTCGCTCACCTATTGTACGCGCTATTGGCACGTTAACGGCACGTCGTTATGTTGATGAGGACCTGCTGCCCGTGGCACTACCATGTCTGCAGGGTGTCTCAAATCCAATGTTTCAACAGGATAATGCCCGGCCACATACAGCTCGGATCAGCATACATGCTTTGCAAGATGTGTAAATGCTTCCTTTGCCAGCCCTATCGCCCGATCTCTCGTCAATCGAGAATCTGTCGGATATGATTAGACGTCGGTTGAATACCCTCACATCCCCACGAAATGAAGATGAACTGTGGACTCGGATCAACACCATACGGCCTACGATACCCCAGGACATTATTCGGACACTCTGATATATTGACCAACCTGTATTTCAGGCCACTGGTGTCTTATCTGAAAATTTAATCCTTTGTTCTGCGTCTGTTCGGCAATCAATGCATGCAGCTTGATCCGTTTTTGAGAATTCTCTCATGGTGTGGCATTTTTCGTCAGGAAGTACATATTCAAATTATCAGCTTTATATAGAATCTCTCCAGTGATACAATTACCCATAATTAGAAGCTGAATTCCTACTAAATGGATTTTAACAAAACAAGAGATGAAATTTTTCTAAAGAAGATTGTTCTAGAGAAGAAGCTAGAGAAGACAAGAATTGAGATAAGACAAAAAGAGGATGAACAACTTTTGGTTAATGAAAAAGGGAAAAAAATATAAAGAAATGCACAAATTCGTTTGCTTTCACGCCTTTGAGTAATCATTGACGGCAATCTAGGACAGCTGTTTCGTCCCTTATGAGGACTCATCAGCCAGATTTAGCCTCCATGATCAAGCTCAGAACGCGTGAAAGCATTAATTTTTCGCCGATGCGTTTGGCTTATCCATTTATTAAATGCCTTTTGTGCCCAGCACTTAGCGGACTAAGGTAATTTTGCTGTATTAGATAAAGCGATTTTTTTATTGTCGTTTGCTTTTGTGGAGTCCCACTTCCGAGAGCGGGAGAAGGATCCATAGACTCTCACGCATTCTGAGCTTGATCATCGAGGCTAAATCTGGCTAATGAGTCCTAAAAAGCTGTCCCAGATTGCCGTCGATGATAGCACAAAGGCGTGAAATGAATTTGTGCATTTCTATATATTTTTTCCCTTATTCATGTTACATTTGATGCACGTTAAACCTTCTTTAAACTTTGAATAAAGAAATTCGCTGTTTTGGTTCAAATGTTTTTCTATTGAAATTTCTGTCAACCATTTCGAAGTAAACGTTCTTCGATGAGGTTCGCCACGGAAACATCTAAAATATAAAAATTTAATCGTCCACAATTATAACCCCACACATTCACTTATTGTATGAACCTAGGACAGCAGACTAATTAGTTGACTAGACCTTCTCTCAATATACCTCAAACAGACAAATTATATGAGCTGTTTTTTTATTTATTATAATGTGATCGATTTGCTTTGTATTGATCTCAAAGACAAATGAGATTAATTAATATTTTCGTTTCATTTCAGGTGATGAACTGGTGGTAAGGAACACGTTTTCGTTTGGTTTTATATTAAAAAAAGTTAAGAAATTCTAAATACTAAACAGTATTATATTAATTAATATAAATTATCCTTTACAACAATAAAAATGATAATTTATATTGAATAATATAATAAATAAAGCAGATTTTGATTTAGTAGTTACATTTTATACCAAAAGAAACTGGATAATCTACAATAAATGTAAATAATTATATTTGTTATTTAAATATTAAAGCAATCTCAAGTCACCTATTTTTATATCTTCTACTGTTTTATACAAAGTCAACATTTAAATGCTATATTATTTGAAAATTGTACGATTAGAATCTGTAAAAGTTTCATTACCATATATTTTACATTATATTACCTCTGAATATGTAGATTTAGGAGGCTTCTTTTCGTTTGTCCTTCTCTAATTCATAAATTCCATAAACAACAATCGGTTATAATTTCCAAGTTTCCAGAAATGATAAACAAGATTTTTAAAAAATGTAATAATAAATTTTAAATGAATAAATATCAAAGTATTAATTTATCAGGAAAAATTTGCAAAGAAAAACATTTATTAAGTATTAAGATGATCTTCATAAATATTTCTATTCGTTGATTGATTCATGGAATTCATCAGAAACTGACGGGAATTGAGTTGTTTTGGATTTTCTAAATAGAATCTGCAGATAGATTAGGTTGAATTAAAAACTTTCCTAAAAGTTAGAAAGTTAAACAAAAATTATTAAAATTAAATGAAACTATAACTAATTCGTTTTCTTAGTGAAACTACGAGTAGTTAATAACTCAAAAGTCAAATTAGTAATCCAGAATTTTCAAATAAAATATGAAACCAGTTAATGTTTTCAAATAGGGAAGAAATCGTTGGATTCTCGTAATTTACTAAAATATTTATCATTTTAAAAAAAAATCCTTATTTAAGATATTGTATATTCTGAGGAAACGCACATTTACTCTATTTAAGAAAGTGATACAATAATAAAGAAGAATTAGCTTATGTTATTATATACTCAGGAAAGCTTCTTTGATTACTAATAGTCATCTTTTATAAATGTCGAAAGCTCAAATAGATTAAGAATACATTTAATGAAAAAATAAAATTGAAGTAAATTTTTTTTTTTTTTTATAATTCTTTTCAAATAAAGCAATGACCTGATTTCAACTTCTCTTTCGCGAATTACGAAGAAGATAAATTTCAGGAAATGCACGATTTTATAAATATCATTTCCCAAGTGAAGAATCTACTTCTGCAGTTTATAAAAATACTTTGTAATATTATTGCTTCACATGCTTTTAATACATTTTAAATTCTGTCTTACAATTTTTTAGACTTCATTAGAAAGAATATTTGTTCCATTCTAATCGAGTAGAAATATTCGTATATCTCTGATTTTTTATCATTATTTGTTTCAAACAATCTTTCAATGTATTTGGTTTCTTTTCTTATTTTAGAAACGAGTGAGTATACATGTATTTCATATAAGGTGAAATCAAAAATAAAAAAATCACAACAATTATCTTTGATTTTATCTTACCAACATTTTACGCACGTTAATTTTATTTTACGAATATCTTTATTTTTTATAAATTAAGCTAAGCGATGTGGCAACGGGAATTAATTTACTGCCTTTTTTTAATCTTAATTTGTATTTTGATGTTTTTTAATTGAAGGGCCATTGTTTTGCTTAAGCTTGTCTTTTGCATATGTTTCTTTTGATCCCACTTAGCTTTGAGTACTGGGCGAATCAAGCTGAAGAGACCTAGAAAGGTTGAAACAGTCTGTTTTTGATTCCCAGTACGAAAATTCCAAAAATTAGCTCCATCAATCTTTAATTGTCAATACTTAATTATTATTGATTTTACCTTACTAATTCTCTTATGCACGGTAATTTGCTCTTATAGAGATATTTACGAATATACGTTCTTTTATTTCATACGAAACAAATCGTCATTTTTTTCTTTTCAATTTTTATTTGTTACGGATTAAAGAAGAAATTACTAAAGAATTGAAGAATTACTGAAACATTACTAACATTCCGAATTGAAAATTAATTTGGAACTTGGAAATAAAATACCTACTTTTACAATTTTAATCTTATTAAACAATAATACTACGATTAGTATTCGAAACGTATTTTTAACTGCTAGCTAGCTTTATGTATATATATATTCAAATAACATAAATATTAGCTAATTATATCATAATAATAAATTTAACGTGCTGTGAAACTTGTTAGAAAATGAAAAAAAAGCAGCACCTGAATAAAAATTGCCTTTCGGATACAATTTTGGGGAGGATTTGGAAACGCCCGTTTCATCCTGCAACGGAATCATCAGCCCAAACCCGCCTCCCTCGATAAAAGAACCAGAAACGCGCAATCCTATGTGAGGATCACCGACCAATCCGGCAGTGAAAGGCAATCAGAAAGGCAATTTTTATTCAGGTGCTGCTTTATTTTCATTTTCTAGCTAATTATATCCTTTTCAGAGAATTTATATTGATTTTTGTAAATTAAAACTTTACATCCACGTAACTTTATATGTGTTCAGTATTGGACATTTTCTTTCACAGAAAAACATCCCATTTATATTTGATTTAATTAAGAGAAAATAAAAGCAAAATACTTCTTCTAAATAAGAAAACAAAAACAATTCTTTTCTATTTCAATTAATAATAACAAAACAGGAAGTAAGTCCTTTCAATTTCATTGATTTGTCCCTTTTCTAACGTGTTGGTCCCTCCTATTCATTTGGAACCATTTCCTTCTTTTCTAATTGGACTGAATTCAACAGATCTCAGTTCAAATTCTTTCATTAGTGAACAATAAAATAATTGTTGAATTTGATTATTTTCTTAAAAAATATTACAAAATTTTATTAAAATTCGTTTTCAGAAAAACATTCAGTGAAAAAAAGTTAGATCCACGATTTAAATTTTACCAAACTACTAAACTTAAAATCTGTAAGACGCATTTCTTACAAAAAAACTTACCAATTTGTAGTATATAATTTATTCACTGAAGCTGTAGCAATGAAGCAATGCATCTATTTGAGACTGTTTATGTAATTACATAGTTTAGCTTTCCAGTAATCACCGTACAATTGGTATAATTTTTCGTATGGATCCCTATCAAAGTGGGATGTCTTTGTTATAGAAAGCACAAAGGAAAGGAAATTACCATCCTTCAATGAAACGGAACACTCATTTGATCCTCGAACTCATTGCTGTAGAAAACAATATGGCGGCGTCATAAGAACAGGTTATTGCACAGTCATGCAATAATATTTTCCACTATATTGGAACATTTTCCAATATATTGAGAATCAGGAATATGTATTTCTGAATTATTAGGAAGATCGGCTACAGCTACAAAATGTGTCTCATGTGATTGTAAAGAGAATTGTCAACTAGCGAAAATCAAGAGAGCCGCAATCGACGGAATCCAGACAGTTTTCTTCGCTATCCCATTGCATTTTCCACGTTCGAAGCCTTTTGGATATGGATGACATTTGTAAAAAATGTAAATAATATAAAATGATAATAATAACAGGCCACAGATACTTTAAAGATGCAAAGAATAAAAAAAAATAAGAAAATCTTGCTCTCTTCTACTTTGATTTGCAGAAATATAGAAATCAGTTACGACACTTTGCAACAGATGTTACTGAGAATACATGGAATTAGTAATCCACAACCCAAGATTTCTTTTTTTTTTTTTCAATCGTCGTAAACCTACAAGCGAGTTAAGCATGATAATTAAAGATGTCCAAAATTAAAAAGTCACACTTCTACCTGCAAATATCAATATTGGAATAAGCTAAGCTAACACTACTAATAGATTCAAATGATCTGAAGTGAAATGGTTGGAATATTTTCAAATAGTTCCATGCATAAGATTTACCTTATGATGAAAATGAAGGCGAGACAATGATATGTCTAAAATTACACAAATCAGAAATTCACGTGATGAAATAAAGGTGATTTAAAATTATACAAAGTCTAGATGATTATCAATAATATTATTAAAAAAATTCTTGTGATCCCAAAGGAAAATAGAAGGCATCTCTACTGTGTTTCTTGGAACTCGTGAGTAGCATTTCAATTTCAGTAGCACTAAAGATGCCATTTGGAAGGAAGGCCTTTTTCTATTGATTTTATAGCTTATGTTCGAAATAGATGCTACTTAGAATATAAAGAAATTTGGAATATAAATTCCGGAAATATTTGTGTGCAGCTCGAGATTGCAAAGTAACATGTTTTTCCCCCAGATGACTTAAAAAACTGAACAACTAAATAACATTCCATTCGTACAGAATAGATAGAGAGGTTTTTTTACGTTACAAAGGAAAGCAGACGTTTGCTGTTTACATCACTGAATTTTACTCAGCCAGAAGGTCAATAAACCATAAACCGATTGCTGAACGAGGATGAAGCTGTTGTAGTTTTGATCGGAATGACATAAGTCAAAGACATTCACTGATATTTCATCTGTCTATAGACTCATTGTCTTTGAATACAAAACCCAAAGTGATGAAGAAGCACCAATATTCTTATGGGATAAAAGTGTACGTAGCCTCCTGACCAGAAGAGTTACTCCTGCTGATGGGAGTGTATTATAAAATGAATTCCTGTGCTATTGTAATGGGGGATTTCTTCCTGCGACTATTCTTTATCAATAAGGAAGTTAGTTCATGTAGATACTGGTTTTGGAATTTAAAACACCATCCGTTTTTAAAAGTGTTGTTTTTTGTTTTTTAAATTTTGTTTTTAAATTTCTTAATTTCAAATAATACAAGAATTAGGATTTATATAATATAAAATTATATTATTGATATAATAAAGATAAGAATGGCAATTTCATTGTTGATTAAGATTATCTTTATTTTAATTCCTAATAAAAATAACATCTTAAAATTTGAGATAAGATAATGTTCATTACTGACATCTCAAGACAACCTGTTTGACGCTAACTAGGCGATCATCTGTAGTCACAATAAATACGCAGGTCTCATAATGGAGGTGTATTGAAGTGGTAATAGAAAGACAAATGGAACCTCCACATATCTAAACCAAAAACAAAACTACACATTACAAATAAAGAAAAAGAAAATTCATGTACTGGCATAACATGCCAGAAGCACCACATGAATTTTCTTCTTTATTTTTAATGTGTAGTTTTGGTTTTAGATTCGTAGAGGTTCCATTTTTCTTCCTATTGCCAAAAATATCTTTTTTATATTTCTGTGATTAAAATACTTTAAGAATTTATTAAACAATTAATTTTATTAACATAACTCTGATTAAATGAGCAAAATATAAACACGTGATACTTATATAAAACAATAATGTAAAACTTCTTTTCTGTTCGACCTAATAATCATTCTTATCTTTTTTTTTATTTTCATTCTGTAATTCTCTGATTGATCTGCAACAAAAAAGCCGGTAACTCTTTAAAATGTACTTCTTAGTATATAGATTCTTTTCTTTTGTTTTTTGATTATCGTAATGGAGAAGACAATTTTGTCGTAATAAGTTTGTTTAAGAACAAATTCTATTTTAAGAAATAGAAATTAGGAAAACTACAGAGGGGTCCAGAACTATGTAATCACTGTTTGATAATAAATATCTCGGAAAAGAAATGACATAGACTAGAATTCTTGTGCCATATTGTAGTTCAATAATTGCTCAACAGATGGCAATGGTCACAGAGTCATTGTAGGTGTTCAAAGTGACCACCATCAACGGCAGTACAGCGTCGATGGCACTCAACTGCTGAGCGAAGTACGGATGTCGGTGTGCCCGGTATGAAGGCTGCGCACGATGCTTTGATGGATTCTCGTAGCGCTTCCAGTGTAGCTGACTTTTGCCCATAAACTTCATTCTTCAAGGTCCCCCACAGGTGAAGGTCTGGAGACCGTGGTGGGTACTCAATGGCACTTCTGCGATCTACCCATCGTCCAAGTACAGTAGCGTCCAAGTACGCCCTGACATCGAAATGGTAGTGAGGTGGAGCACCATCTTGGTGTAGGTAAAATACCTCATCATCAAACATCTCTCGAATGGCAGGGAAAAATCGATGTTTGCAGCATATAGATATACGCATCACCAGTTCAGTAGCTTGAAAAAAAGAAATGACCGATGAATGCGCGAGATGATAGACCATACCACACATTAATACCTGGTAGATTCCCTGTCTATGTGAACGTGTGGATTGACTTGAAGCCCCATACACCCAATTGTGACGGTTTACAGTACCGTTGAGTTTGAATTGCGATTCGTTAGACCAGATAAATTTCCCTGCAAAATCGTCATCATTGAACTAAACTATGAACTATATTTTTGAACTATGCTATTGCACTACACGATGGCGCAAGAATTGTACGTCTATGTAATTTTGTTTCCGAGATATTGATTATCAAAGAGTGAGTACGTAGTTTTGGACCCCTCTGTATAAATGGGATAATTATTTTAAAAAGATTTTGATTGATTTCTGATATCATTAAAACTTAAAACATATCCAAATAATATCGCATTTCACTTGCTTAAAAAATGAAATAGCTGCCTAAAATTTCCTGTATACCATATTTCCCAAGAAATAGCCGTAAAAAGTGTTTCACACCCTAAAATCTCTTTGTGAACAGAGCTTGAAAAGAACAATGATGTTGCAATCCGATATTCATAATGCCTGAAGACTTAGGAAAGTGTTGCTCTGTAAAGTGTAAAACAGTTGGGCCAAAAGCATTTGAAGGCTATGGATAATGGTCATATAGTAATAATAACAAATTCAGTTAAGGATGTGGGAGAGATAGTCATGAATGTATAACAAATCTTAAATTTTATTTCATGGATGACTTAAAAATGTTTTTTTAGGTCTTTTTTTATGTTATTCTATACTTTCATCAGAAGCTCCAAATGTTGACCATGAACCTAAAAAATGAAAACATAGTGAACAGGTGAGGATTAAATTATGGATCAACCATAGCATTTCAATAGCGACTGATTTCATCCACAGAATAATGAACAATGAATGATTTTATTGAATAATTTGTAAAATGAAAATTTTCGCTCCAAGGCAGTAGTGACATTGGTTTCATATTGACCGAGACAGAAATGTTAATGGAAGTGGAATTTCAGTAGATTAATAATGTGAACTAGTAAAGCATCCATAATAACCTCAAATACGCTAAAGAAAATAGTACTGAACTATCTAAATAATAAAATCAGTCAAAACAAAAATGATATCTGAAGAATTAAGCAATTGCGATAACAAAAAGAAATTGTAGTCAGGAAATGATTTAAGTTGAAGCAAGAAAATGCAGTCATACAAATATGTATAAAATAATAAACCAGCAAACAAATGAAAATTTTAAAAAAAATTAACGCATTAAAACGACATGTTTCGATCAGCTAACTGATCATTTACAAGTAAAATTCCAATAGATACAGGCGGTTTAAGTTTAAGAAATAAGCCGATGAGAAAGAGGCAGTATTACAGGTGATTACAGCATCGGATGGGTCAAGTGAAGGTGCAAGTAATGATGGAGGTAATGACGCAGATGACAACTGGAACCTCAGAATTTGAATCTCGGAACATTGGAAGTCAGAGGCCATTTTCGTTATTACAGGAAGCAAGAACAGGAAACTGTTTAGGAAACAAAACGTGAAAATGGGGGAACAACGGATCAACATGGCGGTCAGTAGAGTATTTACGATATCTAGCTCTCACGATGTTTTTGAATCTGAAATTCTGAAAATTCAAGATATCCTCCTTTCCAATCATTATCGAAAACAATTCCTTGATAAATACATAGTCTCAACAATGCGGAATATTTATAACACTCCAGGTAAAGTACTCAAACAAACACTGTATATGTTTCTGTCCCTTATCAGAATCCAATGTTTTCATCTCTACCTAAGATTCTGCGTTCATACAGGATTTATTTTACTTCTTATATCAGCGTTACGTTGGGTTCAGCTAATAGCAATTATAACCCAGAAAACCCCCTGGCGATCCCAAAGGTATTGAATATGCTCTTCGATGTCTTGGATCTGGCTGCAGGTATTTTGGGGAAACCCGCCAGCCGATCCGTAAGCGCATTGTTCAAACAAGCTTCCGCCCTCCGTTTAGGAGATGTTAATTATTTTACGGTTACGCATGTAAGAGATACAGGACACAGACTTAACTTCCCAAATCCTTTGATACTGGCATATGAATCTAATGATGATAACCTTTTAACCTTTTACGCAAATGTAACGAGTAGCTGATTATTTTTATCTGACCCCCACCCCTGCAATAATGACTCCATTTCGGGTAAATCAAAATATTTCTATGCTTCTATGCAAAAAGAAAGAGATAAGGATGATGATTCGGTTTAATTTTACAATTTCGCTGATTTCTACGGGTTTTTTTTTTTTCAATATGCATTCCTGTTCTTGCTTCCTGGAATAACCATAATGGCCTCTGGCTTCCCATGTCCCGAGATTCAAGTTCTCAGGTTCCAGTTGTCATCTGCGATCGTCATTTTGGTTCCGTCATTACTTGCATCTTCACTTGGCCCATCCGATGCTGTTCCTTTGTTGCCAGGATTGCAGCTTACGGTGTTAGCCGGCAGATGTCCTTTCCAGTTGCATCACCTGTAATACTGCCTCTTTATCATCGGGTTATTCCTGTACTTAAACCGCCTGTCCCTATTGGAATTTTTACTTATAAATAACCAGCCAGCTGATCGAAACATGTTGTTTTAATGTGTTAAATGTTTTTTAAATTTTAATTTGTGTGATTGGCTTATTATTATTTACAAAAATATAAGATATATAAAAATAATCAGCCTAAAAACAACTAATTCGAAAAGAATAAATTCATTATAGTACAATAATTTAACAATAAGAAACTTGTAAATATCAATAAAATGAAAATATTAAATATGCAAAGATAAGTGACATTTTGACAATATTATAATTGTTTTTATCTACTAAAGGTAAAACATTTCAGTTTGCTCTTTAAATTAATAACAAGATTCATGTTTGATTCACGGGCATTTGTAAACTTTATAAACATCTGTCATGTTTTATATAAATAGTATAAAATAGTTTAAGAAAAGCAGAGTTCAAGTTCTTTAGGAAATTCTTAATCTGAGAGAATTTACATTTCTATAACAATTTTCAGGTCATAGCTATTTTCTATGTCGACGAATCCAAAACTACTAATAAAAAATATATTTAATTAAAGGAATAATTTAAATAACTTAACTCTTGTACTTGGCTAATCTTTGTACTTTTAAGAATTTTTTTCATCTGATTTCTTTCTTGTTTTCTGTTCGAACATGTTTTCAACCGATTAGTCTGTAAGTAATTCCTAGATTCTAATGTAAAATTATGTAAAACAATTCAATTTAAAATCAATTAAAAATAATTATTATAGTATGTAAAATTCGAAAGTTTGTTACTCACTTTGTTCAAATAATTCTGTGGTAATTTTCATTACTTTTATTAATCTAATTTTTTCGAATACACTCAAGTCAAAGTATCCGTAAAATTACAAAAACATTGATTTTCTCTTTTTAAATTGTTATTCATAAACTAGCCTGTAAGTGTCTTTGAATTGTTACTAACAAATTTTGTGCTTCTTTCTTCACTCTTTGTGTAGATCAATAAATTTTGTCAACAATGTCATTAACTTTGTTCAAATTAAAATCATAAGGAATAACATCATTAGAAAGCTAAAGTTGGATATCCTTTTTAATAATTTTCCTTTCCTAAATTATAAGACTTCTGAAAAAGCGCGGGATAGATAAAATAATGGAAACAGTTTCTAAAAACAAAATAGATTCAAACATTGAAAAGCATGAGAATGAAGTAAAGCAAATGCCACGAGGTCATACGACCTTAAAATTCTCACCTGAACGGAACTTCTTGATCTGCAGAAGGAAGAACGATTTGTACACCTTCGTCATTCCCAAACATTGCAGTGATTGAAGAGAGGAGAATTATTTTTAAAAAACCGTTATCTTTCGTGCGAGATGTTTTCCATAATGAATTGATTCTGTTCAAAGTTCACGGTGTACCAACTACTTATTAATAAAGACATTTGTAAAAATGAAAAAAGTTTCCACTATTCAGTACGTCACCTCCACCTCCAGAATAATATCACAGAAAAACTTACTTTTGTTTGATTCGCGAAAGAAAAATTGTAATCAAGAATAAAAGATACAAAGTTTTTAATGACATTTAAAATGGGAATGATAATTTGTCTTGTGCTGTTTCGAGTTTGTATAAGCTCACTGGTTTATTTCTTTCGAATTGTAATAAATTTACATGAATTTATACAGAAAAACGATGAACTTACAGAGAAGTGAAGAAAAATTCAATATTACAGTAAACTCACAAATTCCTATGGCAGCATTGACGGTGGGCAAAATACAGGAAAGGAAAGAATTCTAAGAAATGAAATAGTAGATTGTTTATAATGATGATATTTAGATTAATTTAATTTCTATGTTTTATTTATTTAAAACGTTCGTTATAGCAAGCTCTAAATAAAGCCAAATGGTAAACAATTAGAACTGAACAGATTGATAGATTTTAATATCATCTCAGCCGTGGAATTGCTGAGGAAGTTACTAACTTATTAATATTAATATTAATATTTACTAACTTATAATTTTATCTTTTACGTTGACATTAATGAAATGACTTAGTACTAATTTGTTCATTTTATTCGATATAATCGACGATTTGTTTTAGCAGTGACTTTTCATACAAAATTGCTTTTCATATTTTCTTTTCTGTCTTTTTTTTTTCTTTTTTTGCTGATATTCTTTAAAAATTAGTGCGTAAGTTTCTTTAAGCTTTGTTGTAACAATTAAGATGGAATTAGTTATCTTTGCAGTTTAATCATTGATTTTTAAAAGTTAATAAATATTTCTTTGAGTAATATTTCGTCCAAAAGTAATTCTTGAGTGGCAAAGAATAAAAATAAGATTATTATTTTTTCGTTGCATTATAAAGGACAATCTTTTGGTTCTCTGTTTATCAGGGAACTAAATTAATTCTTTAATACTGAAATTTAGTTGTAACGAGATTTTTCTCTTCGACATGTCGTGTAAAAAATTATTGCGCTATAACTTCAAAAGCCTGTTGCAGTGTTTGAAAAAAATGTTTCATGTCAAACAAACATACTACCAATATAACTCCGTGTCGAAAGAAATTGATAAGAATTTTGAAAGAATTATACTAAAGATCTAACTAACAGCTTTGTTTAAAAAATGAGTTGTATCTACATTATCTTATTATTGGTTTTTATTATTCTGTAGAGGGCCTCAATAGTACTGCCTTTTTAAGTCAATTGCAGAAACCCTAAAAATCAAAACGTATCCGGAAGGCGGATGGAGAGAAGAAGGGATAAACAGAAACAAACTTGATCTAAAACTTCAAAGTTTCCTTGACTCCGAACTGTTTGAGCTCACGTCTGGGTACGATAGGGCCGTGAAAATTAGGGAAAAGAAAAGACCATGGCTAAGAACAAGCTAAAAGAAAGGGAAGGTGTGATAGAATAAACTAACAACTAGAGAAATAGAGAATATTGTAAAGAGAAAATAGCAGAAAAATAGTTGCCATTTGAAGAGATTAGACTAGGGAAGATTCGAAACGTCTCAATGCTATCTTTGAAACAGGACAAAAGAGGAACGGAGAGAAGCAAAGAGATACTTAGGAATCTTGAGAATATGCAGAACAAGTTTCTCGAAACATTATTTCCTAACAACGTGTTTTTCCCAAATTTTATTTTCTTGTTTCAGTTAATTCATGGCATATAAAATGCAACAGTAAACAGTGTTCAGTAATTATCACCTAAAGAACATTTAAATTCGTTCTTACTTTAATAATTTATTTTATACTGTAAACATTCGTCATAATAATAAAATTCTTATTTTATTATTTGGTTACAAAATAAAGGGAGTAAGTTGGAAATATTTTGAATAGATCGTTTTTTACCAATTTTTAAGATTGCTGCTGTACATGGAATAAATATAGAAGTTTTATTTTGTTTCGTGAAGTTAAACAATGTACAGTGATTGTTAAAAACTATACACTAAAATATAATAAAAATAATTTTTTTTTAATATTGGTTCTTTTAATATTGTTTACATTTTTTGCAACAATTTAGTGTGTATGTATACGTTATTCTGCTTTATACATTTCCAATAAAAATCGTGTTTTTTTTCTCCTAACTTCTTCGGCTAATTTATTTATTTATTTGTGAAATAAGATTTATTAACTGTACTTGTTTGTAACAAAAGCGAAAAGCGAAGTAATGGGGTAAATGAACAGCTAAAATAAATTTAAGGAAATTACAAATATAAGGAAAAAAACCAAAAAAACCCAGAATAAATGAAATATTAACTAGAAGAAATAAAAAGGAATAAATATGTAATAAAATACATAAACATCCAAAGCCAAAAAACAAGAAACTAATAAATAAAATGTTTAATTGCAGAAGATATAAAATTAAGAAATATTGAAATATACACCTATTGAAAAGAAGTGAAAAATGATGTTAATCAAAGGAGCCAGGTTTTTCAAAAAACAAAAAACAAACAAGGCTTTCTATTTTCTTGAGCGAGAACTGGTCATTAGGAGAGAAAGTAATTACGAGAGAGAACGCAATTATTAGGTAGAACAATAAGGTTAATGAAATAACTGTAGTACGGAACCACTTCGATTTGATAGGATTCCACTTTTGAGCTTTTAATTTGTAAGAGAGGTGTGTGTAATTTCACTTCTTTTTCTCTTTATTCTTCCTTTATATTCACGCCCACACAGAAGTTTCATTTTTTATGTTGAACATTATTTGAGACGTTTTCGAATAACTTACTAAGACTGGAATGAAGGAATTGCTCGTGATTTTACTTAAGATAGAGTGATGTTATTAAGTAAATCGCAATGTTGTAGACCTAGTTTTCTTTTTTGTCTACTATTATCCTGAAACACCATTCATTAATTTTCTCTGAGAAGTCATCAGCCAAACTAACACTAAATTATTATTTAAGAGTTCGTTCACCAAACATCTGTTTTTTATAGTGATTTTTTTTTGCCTTAGGTTAATGATTATTTTTAGATTTAATTATTATTAGTTGTGTTTCTATTTTTATTCTTTTACATGTATTACCTTCATTTTCTTCTAATTCTGTAATTTTTTTCTGTTGAGATTTCGTGTTTTTGTGAATTTTAGATTTTGATTTGAAGTTGTGAACAGATAATTCTTTAAACTCAATTTTCTCTTTCAACTTGTCATTATTTCTTGATAAATCCTCGACAATCTTTATTTATTGAATAAGAAATCCTAATTTAGAAATGTTATGATAAATATTTCATGGTTGCATATGTCACTTATTGATTCAACCAACTATTAATTGGGTGCATATTTAACTGCAGGTTCTTTATTAGAAAAAGTCATTTCCAAGATTACTAATAATCTTATTTTTGGTTATTTTCTAATTCAGGATGTGAGTGAATTTGAGCTAGTTAGTTAAAATAATCATAACAACCACTTCAGTACGTCTCAAAACTAATTAATTTTTTATAATTAGTTATTTTTATTTTAGTTTTATTTCTACATCTTACAACTGAATGAAATATTAAAAAAATACTTGTTTTTTGGTTTCATCAAATTCTTTTTATTTTTTATTTTTTCAAATTAATTTATAAACATAATAATTAGGTGGTGAGTGGATTAAATAGTTTATAATGATATTATTTGTCTAATTTCAAATAACGTAATAAATAGGATCATTAATTACAAAAATATATTACTACTTAATACAGATTTATATACTGAATTTAAATAGGAAGTTAAAGTATTTATACTTCATATATAATTTATTCAAATTAAAATCATTTTAATATGATGTATCTGCATATTTAAAAACCGCTTGGAATTGTTTTCAATTAGAAATTTATTTATAGCATTACTAAATTAAAAAAAAAAAAAATCTTCATTAAAAAAAAAAAAATGGAATTTTTTTTTAAAAAAAAATTTACAAAACTAAAATGAATATATTATATTAAAGTTTATTTCTACTGATTAGTACTATTTTAATTGCTCTGTCTAACATTTAATCTGTTTTGAAATCAATTGGGAAATATGTTTATTCATTTCTTTTGAAAAGTTTCCAAGAGAAAGTTGTTTTTCGGTCACGTAGGAAATATTTCAAAGTTTTCAACCGTCTATAGATAACTTATTAGATAACAATATTAATTAAGAAAATTTTCCTGCTATTATACATGTGTAATGTAGGGGGTAAGTTATTGGAAAATGTTTTATTTATTTTTAACATAGTATTTGAATACTTTATAAAAATCAATTATAGCGATTATTATAAATAAACAATTTCTATTAGTTAGTGTTCATATATCCCGAAACTTATTTATTCCTTAAATAATCATTAGAACTCTAATATTCAATAAATTAATTAAGAAGATTCCGTTTTCTTATTTTTGCTATTACTACTTTAGAACTATTTGTTCTATACGTATATATATATATTTTATTATTTTTGTCTTAAAAAAGATTATAGCTGTATAATTTAAAGCGATCCCCATAACTTTAAATGTCATACAATGTTTACAACGAATTTCGTCTTATTATTATGCAATATTAACCAGAACATGATATAATTAAAAAAAATAAGATTATATATGGAAAATAATATTATCTCACTATTCAACTTTTTGTTTTAAACTCTATAGTTTGATAAAATTTTAATATGAATAATTCTAAAATATTTCATTTTTCTTTTCAAATTATATTATTCGAAATTAGAGTGTAAGACCTTATTTCCTGTTTCTTTAGCAAAAAATATCTTTTTAAATAAGAAAAATTTTATAAGATGTTCCAGTTAAAGAATAATGAAAAATTTATCAATATTATTTTTAAATGTTAGTTATTCAATTCGAATTGCAAACTTCAAAACCGTCTGTTTTATTTCTTTTAACGTTATCATTTATTTTTTTTATTTATGCTTCAATGAAAATAGGAGGTAAGTTCTTTAAAAAAAAGGGTTATTTACGTCTTAAATGTTTTTTTTTTCAATTTAAGTAAATAGAACTGTAATTCTGAAAACTACAGGATATTCAATGGAAAACCGGGTGAACGAGCCATGGCCCATTGTCCGCAATTTGGGACAGGCTTTATAGTGGATAAGTAAATACTTGAATCAGTCGTGGCATTCAAGTCCTACTCAGGACGTCTCTCCACCTTAACGATAACATCGGGAAACAAAATCTATTCTCTGATTAATGGTCATGCACCAACTAACATCACTAACAAGGAAGCACCCGACAAAGCGGAACAATTTTGGAATCAATTAGACAACGTTTTACAAAGAATTCCACAGCATCATGTTAAAATCCTTATGGGTGACTTTAATGCACAAATTGGCAAAGAAAAGAAATATCAATATTGGGTTGGGAAATGGTCTGGACATAAACAAACTAACAAGAACGGCATGCGACTCGTTGAATTGTGCACTAACCATGATTTATTCTTCAAATCCACCTTCTTTAAGAAAATCCCTTCTAAAACTAAGACTTGGGCATCACCTAATTCCTTATTAGGTGAATA
>JAFIDM010008419.1:2059873-2089841 GCA_023159025.1 Thereuonema tuberculata | reverse complement strand
ACACAGGGAGATTTGAGGAAGATGTGAAGAAACCAGCACGCCGTGCTCGGTCGGAGGAGCAGAAATTGCATCAGTCCATCCGAATGAAGAACTATTGGGCAAGGAGGAAGGCTCAGAGTGCGTTGATTCCGCGTGGTCCTAAGTGACCCATTCGCGAAGAAGAAGAAGAAGAACTGTAATTAATGTAAATTATTTAAAATCGTATAAAATGAAATGAAATCTAAAATAAACTTAATGATGATAACTAATTCGGAAATGAAGTTAATAGGGACAATATACACTCTATGAGAAAAAAACGACGCACTTGTAAAAAAATGTGATCATGATGAAATACGAAATGTGCAAAGAGGATGTAAAGAAATTTCCACCAGATGAGAGCAATGCAGCTGTTTATTTCGGAAAACAGGTCCAGAATCGGTACATGTTAATATGTTGTGGGGTCGTTGCGGCGATACATGCGGATATACGGTATGGCATTGATGTTTAGAAAAGTCTAATGGTGTCCTGTGGAAGATTCATCCGAATGTCTTGGAGTTGCTGGGCCAGTTCACCCAAATTGCGGGTGACTATAATCGCCGTCCCAACATATCCCAGACATGTTATATAGGTGATACATCTGGTGATCTGAGAGGCCAAGAAAATGTCGGAACATCATGGAGACACTTTCTAGAGATAATCTCCGTAATATCCTGCTGAGCTCAGACCTCGCAGCATAGGCAGAACTGGTCACAGGATATCCTGGACGTAAAGTTTGCTGTAACTGTACTGCCAAGTTACTGTATCAGTATTTGTGCACTGTGAATTCTAATGGATTTTACTGTTGTTACTTAAATCTTTTATTCCACTCAAATTTTCTGTTGACCGTGCTTTTGATCTCTGATTCATTTTTATTTAAAATGTCAGTTGAAGTCCATGTGTAATTTAAAACCCCCATCAATTTCTAAAGCAAGGCAACCAATCACAGCCTTGCAAATAGTCTATTTAAATGCATGCATCATGTAAATAAAAGAGATCTTTCCAGATTTTACGATTAGTCGAGTTAGGCTTATTTTACTGAATCGAAAATATTCACTACAATGTGCAATACTTCCCCAACGAGGACGTTAGATATGACGACTGTGTGACGCTACAAAGTTAGATGAGGTGAGGCGCACTGGCCTGGTCGTCTCCGTACACGTATTCGGGGGTCATCGGCTCCGAATAAAAACCTAGATTCATCACTAAACACTACACAGCCCCAATCAGTTACTGCAGGCAATGATGGCGATGCTGTGGGGTCAGTGGTAGTTTTCGCCATCCAGCCTCTGCCAGAATTCTGGCAATGGTTCGTCGTGATACAAAAGCGTGCAAAGACTCTCTTCGGATGGGATTTAGGGAAACTGTTGGTGTTCTGAGGGTCGGTCTCACGATCCTACGATTCTGTGGGATAGTGATTACTCTCGACTGATCATTGCCCTCCTGATGGGTATATGTACGTTGCCGGAAACATTGCTATCAACAATGTCTTATCCTGGCATCACTGCGACTTAATTGGCGGGCGATAGAACGATACGTTAAACCTGATTCTCTCAAGCACACGATATGCTCAATGTCAAACTCATTCAGTTATAAGATACGATTATTCGGTGGTGATAACTTCAGAGGCTACAAAACAGTATCCAATCACAAAAACGTTCGGTAGTACCGACGCAAGCGAGAAATGCTAATGATAAACAATTAAAATGCATCTTTGAAATGTGCCATCCTCTGCATTCATTGACTGCAATTTTTTTACAATTTTCATATCTATCGATGTGGTATTCGTAGATGAAGTTTCGCAGTTGTTCGACAACATTCTGCAGTGGGTCGTTTTTTTTTTGTGATTGAATGCATTTCAACTTATGTTTTTCAATTATAAGCAATTATCTAATAAATAAGTATTTATTAATTGATACTAAATAATAAAATTAATAAAATTTATATTCTTTCCTTATAATAACATAAATTTAATTAACTAACTGACTTAATAGTTATTTGATATTCCTGAAACCACGTAAAATCTCGAAAACTAAACTTCAGAATCTAGTTATAATTTCCTAAAATCATGAATTTTTCTTTATTACACATTTTTTAGAATGTAAGCATAAAATATCTTCTTGTTTAATATTAATGGTAGTCAATTACTGTAAATTTCCTTACAATGAAATAATAATGAAAGAATAATTAATAATTAAATAATTAATAATAATAATTTTAATGAATGTTTTGGAAAACTTTTTTTTATCAACTCGATCATTATTTTATTACTACTTCACAAAATCTTACAAATTTGACTATTATCCATGTCACTTAATTAGTGCTTTAATATTCTTTAAAAGCATATTTTCATCATTCTTTGTGTTTGCAAAATAATCTAAGATATAAGGGAGAATTAATTACAAGAAAACTGTAATATTCAATTCTCCTTTTCATTAGAGCTTTACTTCATTCTGTCACGAAGTAACTTTGTCACCCTCATTCATTACTTTCTAATGTGAATTTTCTAACCCTATTAAATCTGTTTTAACTTAAAAAATATAGTGTGTAAGTAATTTTATAATATTCGTATTAGATTCCATTAATTGTTTGTAATATTTCTAGTTTCGTATACTGTAAAGTTTAAAGAACATATATTTAAAAATACAACTGTTTCTTCATTAAACTGAAAGGGATTTATTCTTAAAGAAGCAGCCAGTTTTATTCTCATATTTATTGTTAAAATACATTTATCTTCTAACTTCCTGCCTGTAATAATTTAGCCTTGAATATAGCAAATATAAATTCCTCTTCGTCCTCTTCGTAATAGTAAAAAATTACTATTTTTACTCTTTACTTGTTTATTTAACTGTTAATTGTTTAAATCAATAATCGAAATCGTTGTAATACTTTTGAAGAACACACATTTTGCATTTCCGTTGAACAACAAAAATGAATACTGATTTTTAGTTATTTTAGCAGTGACTAACAGATTTCATTCATGATATTTTTCTCCCTCCATTAACAATGAATGAATTAGGTCGTAAGTTCCTTCCAAATACAGTCGTTAAAGATTTTCTATCATTTCGATCATTTCTAATTCACAGGATCATCTGTTCAGTGCTCAGTTACTACATGTTTTGTTTTGAAAGTTGATTGTTGAAAATGGAATTGATTCATTTAATTAATCGTGCGTGTTTGAAGTAATTTTAACCGAATTTTAGTCAGAAATTATTCAATAAAAGAAAGAAGGATTGAAGTCAACATAAAGATTGCTTTTTCTCAATGTACCTTAGTATTTGAAGTAGCTTCTTTCTATTTGATTGAAACCATAAAGACAGTTTTGTAGCAGAATTACCACATTGCAAGGAAAGTTTATCATTTCTGTTTTGACGCATGATGACTAACGGTGTTGTTAATAAACCAAGTGTGAAATGGATTCGAATGATGGAGAATTGCTCGTTCAAAATGGCATTAAACAAATCAAGGCTAATATTCAACCATTGTGTATTATCCATTCAAAGATCTTTGGATGACCTAGAAACTATTCTGTTACCATTAGGTGCTTTTTCTTCGGAAAATATGAACTGAAGTACAATGGAAGTAAGAAGGCAACTGTTCATCCTTCATCCCTGCAATTCGTCCTTATTTTGAAGTGAACTCGACTAATTCTTGCAATTCAAAAATTTAAAATCAAAATAGACTGAGTTAAGAAATCTATTCATTGCAAGAATTATTCATCAAAAAACAAGAGACCAATCAATCAGGGATTATTAAATTAACTGGAAAATACAACAGAACCAATAATTTATTTCAGGATTTTCGAAATATCAAAAATGAAAAAATGTAAATGTTAATTTGAAAAGTTTTAACAGAGAAATTTGATGACTTTCATTAATCTACAAAAGATAATCAACAGACCCCGAAATTCAATCTTTGTTAATTTCGTTTTAATTGAAAAGAAATAGACACTGAAAGAGGACGAAGATTTACCCATTCATTTTTTTATCTATTGTGTAACGACACAAACTGAGCATTAAAACTTACGGTCGATTTTTTTTAGAAAATAAAAGCAATAACAAGTAACGAGATTGTGATATAGTATTAATTAAATATCTCATGACTTATTTATGCTGATGAAGTATTTATTAAATATTATCTATATTTCGTATTTGGAAAACTAATATATTCGGTAAAATAATCTTATTAGACCTTATAACTCAATTTATTATCATTATATTTTTAACGCTATTATTTCAATACTATACATTTAACTTTTATATAAATGCAAAACTCTAAAACTAATTTTTTTTTTTATTGTCTAAAAATGTTCAACATATCAGCCTGTAAGTATCTCTTCCATTAATCATGTAATTTACAGTAACTTTTTGATTATTGGAAAAAAAGTTGTTTTATGATTTTTTTTTCTATTTTCATTGACATTCAATAAATTCATTAGGAGGTACGTCATTTTAAATTAACTATTGTAAATGCTTTTAATGTCAATTTGGAATCTCTTATTTGGAATAATTTTTAATTACTAATATATTTTAAGTTATATTAATTATTTTGTACAATTACCTATGCTTTTTTAAATTTAATTGGTTCCTATTATTATTATAACAAAAACGCAGATATAATTGATAAAATCAATTTAATTAAATAAAGTATAACATTTTATTTCAAAATTGTTAATAAACCAAAGCATTTTTTTTATTTCTTTTAACATTAATATTATGTAGTGTGTATGTATTTCTTAATTTATATATTTTATAATTTTATTAATTATATGGTAAAATATCTAGGCGACTGCTTATGTATAAATAAACGTACATAACGTTTCGAGAAATAGATTCAAATGCATGTTACAAAGTTTATCTCTGTATCTATTCATTTATCTAGAGATATCTACAATTTATAAGTATCTAGTTTAAAACATGTGCTTTCGCCTCAGTCGAATAAAACATTGTTATTCATACACATAAAACTTACGTTAACTTTAACAATCATTTTTCTTTTGATTAAATTTTGCTTCCTAAGTACACTGAAGCTCGTTTATAACGGGTCTTTTGGATCCAAGATTTCGAAGATGGCGATATAACCGCGATATAATCGAACTTTCATTACTTCGCGACGTCAAATGTAGTACATCGCACCCTATTATCGCCCACACGATTCCAAATCGATTTAAATTGGTCATGTCACGATTAACTACATCATTCAGAGCTATGTTAGAGAATTTTATATTTACAAATACATAAATCAATACCTTTTCAACACTTTGATGGGTTATATTAGCCAAAATCGATTTGGCGCCGCCATTTTGTACAAACGACGAGTCACATGGATCGAAACTAGATATTCATATGCCTATTAGATTACATGAGCCTCTTTATTGGCTTTCATTGGCAGAAAAATAGATCTCGATATTCATTTTGGTTAAACGAAAAAGTCCGCGATTCTGGTATTTTTTTAAAAATATATTGTATTTGACGCATTTTCGTGACATTAGGGTTGGTATAGAGTCTCAATTACTGTAAATAATAAGGAAACAAGCATATTAATTTACACCTTTGATTTGATTTTAGGCGAAAAAACGGTAAATTTTGCAATTTTACAATTATACACCTTTTCCAAAATAGAAGGGGTCCAAGACCAAATCGCGTTATATCCGAATTCGCGATATAGACAACCGCGTTATAACCGAGCTTCAGTGTATTTATATATCTTTTATAAGCATACAGAACAAAAAATAGTCATCTCTAATGAGTAATGAGACTTGTCGCCTAAAGAACGGAACCCTGTGGACTCCAGTGGACTTATCTATGGTGAAAATACTTTCACAACTGCTATCGCAAGAGCTGTGTGTAAACGTTTGTTGCAGTTGTATCAGCCGTGTTACAAAAAATGGATCGAAAGAACATTAATGTTTAGGAAAAAAACCGTTTGGTTGGTGATTGAAATATTTAATGTGTGCACATTTTTGTTAAAAATTTAAACAGAACGGTAAACACACATGACTAGGTTAAAAACTTTTTTACACATTAAAAATACATGTCACTACCGGTTTCACTCAGTCAGAGCATTTTTGGGTGACAACAACTAATAGAGATAAGGACTTTAAATATAGCTGCCTCGTCAAAGTCAAGATCCCAATCTGCACTGGAATGACATCTGTCGGGTAGGATAAGAACTGCTGACCGTCACTTCCCTGTTGGCCGGAAATGAGGATATCTTTGTCTGCTGTTTGTTGGGTCGATTGAGCGTCTTGTAGCTGAGATGCTAATGCGTTAGAACGAAGTCCAAAGACTTTTCAAACGATGGTTTACTTCATTTCAAATTCAATCCTTACGCCGTCTAAATTGTTGTTTGAAACGTTTGCTGTAGCAATAAAATATCACATTCCGTACAGAACACGGAAGAACATTTCCAGGCTGTTACTATTTACATTTCTCCCCATTTCAGGAATTTCTTGAATTAGACAACTGAACCGAGTATTCAGTTGAAGAGACCATTCTTCTGCTGAAAAGAATAAAACTCGGTTCCAATGGGCCAAGAAAAACAAAACATGTACTGTGAAGGATTGAAAAGTATGTTGTAAGGTCTGACAAATCTTTTTTCCAATGATGCCAGGAGAAGAATCCATCGTAGGTTCATCGAAGCCATCCAAGGCGTTGTGCAAGATGCTGGATCTGATGTTTTACATATGGCTTTTCATAAATTGGTCTGTTTGGATGAAATGCCCAACGTTTAAATTTTGGATGAGATCCTCTTATCTTTTATGCTGATTTTCAAGACCAAATGCTCTTCATAAACCACTTTTCCCAAACGACAACTGCAAATTATATCAAGGCAGAACAATAGGCACACCTTACAAGGCCAAACCCCAGATTTAAACCCCATGGGAAACCCCTGAGGCTATTTAGAACTGAACGTGAAATGTCGACACGACCAACTACTAATTTTGAGTGACTTACGAAGTCTGGTGGTTAGAGAAATGCTGTTTACTAGATTCAACCCATGAAATATTCACGGAAGTAAATGACATTTCACATTTTGTAAATACCGTGACATATTCACGGAAGTAAAACACATTCCACATTTTTTAAATATCGTGAAATTTGTCAAAAACACAAGATTGAAATAGATGTTCTCTGCGCATTTTTTAAACGGAATAAAATGTATAAACCCTGCTGCATTCGATCGATTTGCTGTTTCCCTTGCTGAGAAAGTCAAATTATCTTTTTTTGATCTATTGATGTTGTCATTACCTCCTGCCCTAAAATAATAGGCTCCTCCAATCTTGTGGTACACACACTGAGGCGCCATCTGATAGTCGGTAATATAATGATGGCAAACAGACATCTGTACAGTCTTCGCTTATTAATAGTATGATACATTAACGGAACTACATTCAACAGCCTATGAAGTGTTTTAATTGTTGATTGAAAATTCAAGTTACAACATATGAAGCTACGAAATAGACTTGCTCAAGCAGGATCACGGCGAATTAGACAGGCTCCAGCAGGAAGTAATTTGCTTTGTCTGGTTTGCTTATCTGACGCCTATAAAAATAAAAAAAGTTGTATTATTTTATGTTTTTTTTTACTTCCTACAATATAAATGGCTCTAATGAGAACAATGCCATTTGTGATCAATCACGTTTTGCGAATCATCTCTGCATTTAGTTTTTTCTTATTGTGTTAAATAATATAAATACTTTTGTATGTCCAAGAAAATGAAACAAAAAAACAAAAAATCAACAAAGTAAATAATAAATCTTCTTTTTTTTCTACAGTAAATCTGAGAAATTGAAAAGTAAGTTCCTTACTTATAATTTTTACGATGTAATAGTTGTAACCAATAATATTAGAGTATTGCTTTAGAATGCTATAGAAACTACTTTATAATAATATAGAATCGCTTAAAGATTACTGGATTTATATAGTAAAATGAAGAAGGGAGTTGTATAGCCAATACAAAATCTGGCAAACTTATTATGATATTTTTTTTTTTTACTCCCATAGAAAGTCAACTGATGCCAGAAAGACGAACACGCTTCAGTTTTAGACCAAACCGCATCACTTTTCTACACAATCTAATTTAATTCAATGCACTTAATTTTTGTTTTGCGTAAATTAATTTGTTGTAATAGAAGAAATTTTGGAATTTAAACTAAAGTTAACTAAAAATGCAAATGCTTGTGTATCTAGATCTTAAAATTATTGCAAAAATGAATTAAGAATTTTCTAAATTTTTAATGTAAATTAACCAAGCTTCATTGTACTTCGTTTGTTTTACTTTCTACACTCCTTAAATAAATGATAAAGTTAAAGTTAGATATCCTGTTTTAATTTTAAGCAATAAAAAATACGTGTAGATATGTTAAATTAAAAATTGGAACACGTATATATTAAGATAAAATAATTACTAAATAAATAAAATAAAATACACGATCAATTTCAGTTAGCAGCCGCTAACTGTCTTCAGGCTTACAAATGGGATACAAATGGCGTTGCAGGGAACGACGTCAACAAAGGCGGCATTACAGATGGCGGCGTAAAACATAAAAGAAAGGCAACATTAAACACCAATGGCATTTGGATAGACCAATAGTAATTTCAAATGCTCCAAGTCAATAGCTTTTCTTGTAGGAAACAGTCCCATTACTACATTCTACTGATATTCCTTCAAGGAAAGTAATTTTCACATCAATCTTAGCTTTTTTTAATCTAAGTCAATGCATTGTTATTGCCTGCGAATGTTCTTGATTTTGCAATCTGAGATTCCACTTCTTCTCAATTGATAAAATCTTTGTGGCTTATCTCATGAACTATGTAAGGCAACATTTTGCATGCATTGCTGAGGATATGGTGATAGTAACTGGGTTTTTCAACTTTTCCTTGCTTCGTGGTTCTGAAAATTGTTAAGTAGATAGAATCACATTTCATTTCAACCTAAAAAAAATTGTGGTCAATGACTTTAAATTTCATGGATTTCAGCAGAGCGATGAGAAACATGGAAATTACCATACGATTGCGATTATTACCAACACAGGTAGCACTGTGCAGAGAACTACTTTCTTTATCCCTTTTCTATTCTCTTCCATTAACAAAATCCAAAGAACTGTAGCAAAACGAAATCTTTTTACGTGTTGACTCTGCAGTGCTTTTTTTTCTGTCTTCATCATACAACTTGCTAAAAATTCTTAAGGGCCTCGTGGTTGCCTGTCCCCAGAAAGCTTGATTAACTTTTTCTTGTTCTGAAAAAGATATCAAATTATTGCAATTTTTCTTAAGCTGTACTGTCCTTGCACTTGGCGCGGTCGTTCATTGTTCTTATGTGTACTTTACTCTCCCTTATTGCGCACAGCCATTTTTAGGATTTTGATCCAGTTTTTTGGTTTTCCAAAATGCTTTCGTGTCTTCCGTGGTCTTCCACTTTTCTTCGCCTCTGCAGAGTCAGTAATAACGTTGTCATTAGAGTGCTGTTTCCTGAATTATCTAATACTTCAGAAGCATTTATAAATTGCATGCTGACATCAGCTTTATTAATCCTGAAATCATCATCTCCATCATCTTCTTCACTTATCAGGATGCGCTAACATCTTCATCACTGCTTCGCAAGAATACTGAAGCATCGAAATCGTTATTGTCTCCTGAGCAGGAAGAATGAATCATCTGAATCTAATATCCGAGAATTTAAGAAATCAAAAGCTTATAAAACATTCAAACTCGCATTAAAATCGTAATTGTTTCAAACGCAAATCTGCTGTTAGAACATTATTGCTCTGCATAACATTAGAAAATTCGTACATAGAACAAAATAGAATTTTAATTTTAGGGTGAATATTGTTTTTTAAATAATATCCTTAATAATAAAAAATCTGTAATTTAATGTGGTTTTAGTTTTAATTGCTAATAAGAAATTCATAAAATTGTAGATAGAATATTTTGGCTCCTAGTCAGCGAGTGAGTGATGCGATTTATTTGGTTCTCGCCCAACCATTGAAACAGAACATGGAATTGCAGACTGATTTCCTTTCATCCATTCTCTTCATGCAGTTTCACAGGTCTGGCAGAAATAGGAGGTCCCAGGCTTTATCCTGATCACCAAGAGCACAATCATGGTACAGTTGTAAGTCTTCTTAACTAAATCAGTTGTTATAAACTAAACTCATCTTGAATGAAAACAAATACAGTATCCTGTAATAATCTTCTTCATTCATCATACTTTTTCACAAATTCTCTTTTACAATATTTCGAGAACGTTGTAGGTTTTCTTTCTCAAGTTGACCAAAAAAAAAAAAGAAAAAAAACACACCATTTCTTCTTCCAAAAATATTTCGGAAAAAAAATTAAACATTCAAATAAAATTTTGTCTAACCATAAGCATCATAACGTAGTAGGTTCCATGTGACATGTTACACAATTCATTATTAATATACAAATAATATATTATTGAAATAATAATAAAAATAACCAATGTTAAATAAATATTCTCAGGAATATGCTATACTTTCGTTTTCTTTTTTGTCAACTTCAGAAAGAAAAACGATATTTCTCGAAATATTGTAAAGGAGAATTTATGAAGAAGTATGATGAATAAAGAAGAAGATTACAGGATACTGTATTTATTTTCATTTAAGATGAGTTTAGTTTATAAGTCAGGACTTCAGTAGTCTTAAGGTGAGAAGACATTTTGGATAGTTTGGATAGTTTAATGAACGAACATGAATTTTGTAAAGTGCAGGAGTGAGTTGGCTTCAAAAATGAGACATTGGAACTCAATTTTAAAAGTTTGGTTTGGATAAGTTTAAAATTTCATCTACAGAATCTGGACATTTGTTAGTGACGAAGTGGAAATGTTGGTTTCAAATTCCTTCAAAGATGAGACATTGGAACTTTATTTTAAAAACTTTGGTTTCCAAATCTAGAAGAATTTAAGTTGTTAACTTAAATATCCCCATTAAAAAATTTGGACAGTTTTTCAAGTAACGGCATTTCCCTGAGAATATTTATTTAAAATTGGTTATGTTTATTATTACTTCAATAATTTATTTATTAATAATGAATTGTGTAACATATTTCAACTTGCTCTAAAGCACTGTCTGACTTCAATGACTGAGTCAATTCTATTTATCGCATGATGCAGTAGATTATCCTGTCCTCTAGCGGTTATTTATTGAACTTCTTCCACTAGTTATTATAATCAAAATAAAGATTAAATATATCCTGCACAGACAACATTTTGTCATAATATCTGAAAAACCTTATGTGATGGAACATTTCACCACATACAAAATGGCTGATCACTAGCGTAATTCATAAAAATAATCATGATTACTTGATTTAGTACTAATGATTTAAAAGAATTTACTTCAACTTTTGAGTATTCATTCGAATCTCAGGATTATTAGAAAGATTCATAAGTTGAAACAGATTCTCGGAAGTAACTGCTGCACAAAATTTCAAAATTTATCTTTATAAACAAAATAAAAACAAAATAGTACAGTAGAGTCTTAAGAAACACAAAATTTAAAACATGATTCATAAAAGAGCGATTACTTTCGATCGCCCTTTGGACGATCTTCTTCAAACGAGATTATATTGGACTAGTGATAATTTTACTAGTTAAATTCTTGCATATAAATAAAAAATAAGCTGTTTTCATGGCCAAACCTTTTATGAAACATAATAATTTACTATGCTTTATTTTGTTTTAATTACTCTGTACATTATTTAAATAATAAACGGTAATCAAAATGTTACATCTCATCCTAAAATTCACTCTGTAATAGGAAATATAATCGAAATGAGATAAAATAATAATAAATTTTTTCAAGAGTATAATTAAAATAAAAATTTAAATTTAGAAGAAGAAAAAGTTCCGTTTTTTCATTTAATTAAACAATGTGATAAAATTAAATTCAAAAACAACTGACAGTAGGACTGGTTTTAAAAACGGATTTCTGGTCTCTAGCATAGAAGTAGTATATAATTAATTAAAAATTATATTTAAAAAAAAATTCACCACATTTTTAAGACGGATTAAAAAGTAGAAAATAATTTTTCCTAGCCCCATACAGATTCCTAACTATATACAGATAATCCTGAAAATTTGTGATTGTAAATTTTTATTAGCTATGAAAATACTTGTAAGATTTAAAACGAAAAACTTGGGGCGTAAGATAATATATGCTCTATCCATACCATCTCAATTATCTATTGCATGCGTCCCGACCTGTCATCGCGATAGCTCCAGTGCCATACGGCCATTTGTAAAAACACTAACAGCGCGCGTCGGCAACGCACCGCCGCACCGACCTGTCATCCGTAGAATTAGGGTTCCCTAATGAACAGACAATGTTAATGTTAATAAACCGAGTTAAGATTGCATTGTCATCCAGTTCTGAGCTGTGTTTAAAGTTTCAAGTCGCTAGCTCATCGGGAAGTTAGTTTGAAATCAATTGCAAAACTTGTATAGAACAAACAAACACACAAGAAAGCGAGCTAATAAAAATGTGTTAATAAAAAATTGTTAATAGTAAAATTGAAGTTTTTCTTCATCATTCTCGAGAAGTTTTGTTTTATTAATGAAGTCATTTTTAGCAACCTTTTGGGAGCTGTTGTGATAGCGACCAAAATCGGTAGCTGTTAAGTTTGTCATGTCCTTCCGTGTCTGTACACCCCTAACAACTCCCGAACGGAAGGTAGGATCGACAAACGTATCTCACCATAGTGTTTTTTGAGGCCCAAACACTGTTGGAGTAGGGTGTCCCCCCCCCCCCCAAGTTCTAGATATTTAGCATTTGTTGTCATTTTACCCTCTGAACAACTCCCGAGCAGTAGCTCGGATCGATAAACGAACTTCACCGTCGTGTTCATTGGCCAAAATAACAAAAGAATTGGGTATTTTTGGGTCCAATGCCCCCACTTGTTTGATATATTTGGCATTGTTTTCATTGGATTTCCTCTATTAGCTTAAATTTCAGAAAGGCAATTGCCTTTCATTTCAGTTGCCAGATGTAGCCTGATCAGTGAAGTGATCAGTGATGAATTCGAACTTGTAAGTTGAACGTTGTTGGTTCGAATCCTTATATCCAATACATACATGTTTTTGGTTTCTATTAATCTTTTTTTCTCCAAGTCGGCGTGGATTTTTTTTCGTCTTTCTGTTTTCCTATCGTTCTTTTTATTTTTTTCCTATCTTTTTTTTTCATTAATTTTCTTTTCCTTTTTATTATTATTATTTTTAAATTTATTATTATGGGGTTGCAAAAACTTACATTTACTTGTTTTGTAATAAAGAATTAAACATTAAACTAAAGGACGCTTGATTCTTTATCCTATTGACTAACCTCTAAACGTATGAGGCATCACGGACGGAAGTGACGTTCGATTTAAATTCATGATGTTGTTCCACTGCCAGGACTTTGCTTGTTTTATGTTGATAAGTAACTAAATTATTCAACTTGTTTTTAAAAGCTTCCAATTCCAAAAGGTAAAGTAAGCAAATGATTCCTTTCTATGGGTAAACAAATTTTGTGAATTGATATTTAGATGTTGCGAAGGATTTTGCATAATCTTCAAAATTGGTTTCATGAAAAGAAACATTTTTTGGAAGATTTTTTTTACAAGATAACGAATATAAGGGAAATACTAGTTCAACATAAATAATTCTTCAACGTAAATAAGATCTTCAACAACATTAAAATTTTATTTTTCATAAACAATTAGTAACACTGTGGACCTCTTAAAATAAAGAGCGGCTTTCTGAATCCTTCATGTACTATTTCCTAAATAAAATTAAGCTTAAGTTTTAATTGCTTAAATAGAACCATGTATTACAAGAAACTCTGTGATGGTCTTAATGTTATGTTTTCAAGCGTTTGTAATTCATCTCAGAGGATGCAAGAATTTGGTCCCAACTCAAGTCAATGAAACTTTTCTTTGTTTTAAAAAAAAATGGTCCAAGGAGTGAAAGTGAGATGTCCTTATTTCGAAAGGTGATTGATTTCTAAAGCCCTTATCTTCCAGGAACACAAGAGGTCATTTACGCTGTCATCAAATACATTGAATAAATTAACGAGAAGAATTAATGGTCTAAGGAGTGAAGTTGAGATGTCCTTATTTCGAAAGGTGATTGATTTCTAAAGCCCTTATCTTCCAGGAACATGAAAACGTTTGTTGCTTGACTGTGTAAATCATTCTTGTTTATATTTATGTTTACGTTTATTTGTTTACTGTGTGTTTCTTTGAAGCCATATGAGTTACATCTAAAATGTTAAATTCACTTTCTTGCACGTTTTTTTAACGAAATCCATCCCAACATTATTCACTACCATGTTTTCATCATTTTCCCAAAATCCGATGTTTTACTTTTTTTTGGTTTTTGAGGAAACTATGAGGCCTAAAGGCACCATTTTGGAATCAACAAGAAGCTAACTTAATTCTCTACAAATTCCTCTCTTTTGACTACGGCATATGATGTGTCGGAACGTGAGCAATTTTATAAATAGGACAAACTTCCTCCTATACTTCTATCTTCAATATGCTCATTTCTACTCAATCTTTAGCAATCGTCTTGATTCTTCATATCGCTTTTAGCGTCGATATCCATTGGAGTGGATACACTTTTGCTTTCACGCAATTTATATCTGGTCATCATTTCATAAATAAAATACTTTTGTGAGATAGTTAGTTTCCCATCACTTCGTTAGTATTTAATTGTCATTCGAAGGAAATCATGGATTGTATCTTGGTCTTTAATATTAAACATTCTGTTGAGCATATCTTTGATAATCTCGATGCCAGATAATCTCTTTCCAAAAATAAGAATATCGTCCACACAGACAACAACGATGCACTTCTCTTTTTTACATTCATTTGTAAATATATATGGTTGGCACTTAAAGTAAGTAGTAATGTTGATGAAACCCTTATTCATTAACTTTGTATGCATAGTTTCGAACCAATTTTCTGCCTGATTGTTTAAGTCCATACAATGATTTGCATAATCTTAATCCATTACCATTCTTGTCTTTCACTATTATTCCCCTAGGGATTTCTAGATAAACGTCATTATCTATTTCAACGTTCAGATATGCCCCATTTATATCACACTGATATACTTGTCATCTATATTTTACACTTAGGGCTAATAGTAGACACATTTCATCTAAACTAGCAGTTGGAGCATAGTATCTTCCTAATTAATTCCTTTATGTTTCAGTAAACCATTTACAACCAGATTGGCTTTATATTTGTCCACTGATCCATCAGATCTCTTCTTGATCCGAAAAATCCATTTTGTGCTTAAAAGTATGATAATATCGGGGATTTCACATTCTTTCCAAGTTCCGTGATCTTCCAAATTATCCAAGTCTGCTCGTATAGCTTTTATCCACATCATATTATCATTTCCTTTCACGGCTTCATCATAATTTCTCGATATGAAATCAGTTTTCTTTCTAGCTTTACTTGATTTACTCGATTTATTCTTCTACTCCGAAGATTGATATAAGTATTATCTTCTTCACTATCTTCATCTGAAGTTATCTCATCTTCTTGTTCTACAGTATTTTCCCTACAGGTGGTCAGATATTCATTTCCTGCAAGATATTCATTATCAGAGTCTTCGGAAGTTTGAGATTTGTCTTTTGTGATGAAGGTCTTTTTGTTTAGATTGGTCAGTGGAGTTTTCTTCACCTTCTTCGGATGATGATGAATTAAATTTTCTTGTTGATTCATTCGAGAGTACTTTGACAATTTTTTTTTTCCTATTAGATCCTATTAGATCCTATTACGTCCGGATCTATTTTTCCCTTGAATATCAAATCACTGCCACATAAATGTTCTTTAACTAAGACGTTTCTAGTCTCAACTAATTTCTTTAGTTCTACATCCCATATCTTGTATCTTCTGTTCCTCTAGCTGAGTATCCGAGGAAGATACCTTTTCTTATTTTTTTATCGAACTTACTTCTTATACATTGTTTAGGGATTTTAATGAAACATAAGCAACCAAATTTAGTCATATTTGTTTGATGCACGATTTTGTTTGATGCACATTTGGAGCATTCTTGTTTTTGAACCATCGTTGAAGGGGTATTTTATTATTTATCTTTGAATGTGGTGTTCTGTTAAGAATGTAATTGGCACAATCTACAACGTAGATCCAGAAACTCATAGGTAGATTAGCTTCTAATAATAAAGTCTTGCAGTTTCCATTAGCTTTCTACTGAAACGTTCCCCAATCCCATTTTATTGAGGCGCCTATCGTTGAAGTGGTTCTATGTGTTATTCCTTTGTTCTTCAGGACACATCTTTGTTCAAGAACATTTCTTTGTTCTTCCACATTCCACGATATATAGCTGCTTTCCTTTGAATAGAATATCCCACAATTATCACATTCCACCATATATACCACCCTCATATCATTTTTATTTCATAAGGGACTCGAAAGAATAAAAGAGATTGATAAGGTAGCTATTAAAAAGAAAGATTCTTAAAGGAATTAATACGGAAATATAAATACTTTTAATTTTAAAGAAATAAATTTAAAAAAAGCTGATAGATTAATCATTCCTTACTTGAATAAGAATAGCATTAGGTTAAAAGAAATTTTCCAATGACAACATTCATTTTTTCTTAAAAAAGTATAAAATATAAAAGTAAAAAGATAAATAGCTGTGACATAAGAAATGATATGGCAGTGGTATATATATATATAGTGGAACGAGATAGTTGTGGGAATATCTTATTTGAATTTGACTCAATATATTGAGTTGGATACTTTTTAATGATATAGAATATCAAATAACAATGCCTTTCATTTCAAGTACAGTATTGTATTTGTTTATCGCTAATTATCTATAAAAACATCATAAATCAGATTTTGTACTAATCTTGTCATTAGCAATGATATTGATATAAAAAAGAATAAAGAAAAACAAGAGATGGAAATTTAAAAATTCCATTATTAATAATTTAGGTTAAACATTGATCAAGAACTTAAATTCAGGATAGTTTCAAAATGGGGACCGCATCGTTATCATCAGCTGCTGCTGTCTAATAATTACTAAAATGTGTGACTGATTTTTTTCAAAACATCTTTTTTTAAAAACTGTTCTCAATTTTCACACGTTAAACTTGTTCTATTACTTTACTGAAACCACTCAAGATTCTTCGGGGAGAGTTCAATTTGGAGCTAATTTCTACACTGAATGCAGATCTGCTATTTTTATTTTAATTAATAAATTATCAGTAACACATGGTAAAAGAAAAATTCTTACTAATTTTGTGGATGCTTATGTTAATTATATCGTATTGTACAACAAAATGTATATTAGGTTAGCCTACCTACTGTTTTTTTTTTAATATTCTAGATGAAATTTATGTACTAACGAGATAACTAGGTACTATAGTTTGAAAGAAATTCTAAAAAAATATAATAGAAAGTGCAATGATAACTTTTATTAAAAAAAAAACTTTAATGAGACGAATCTTCATTTAAGGTTTGATGATAATTCATTAATATCATATAATAATACATTACACATTTGAAGAAGTTAAAAATTAGGTACAGTTTCAAACAGACGAATTTCTTCATCGGATTAATTAGATTATTGTTGTGATATATCAACAATGACCTGTAATAAAAATATATATTGGACAATTACATACACATAATACACAATAAATGTTAAATACACTCAATAAACGTTTAATGTATATAGCTTATAATAAATGCTCAATAGACATAATAAATGTTAATAATATATTAATTTCAAATTTAATTGTAAGATTACCGAAATGGATGACTTAATCATTTTATATTCAATGAATTTAAATTGTCAAGTGAGAAAGGAAGTGAAGAGACTGGTAAAAGTGAAATCTAACTGACTTGAAGTTTTATTTTGAATAAACACAAGGAATTTACGATGATTTATGATTAGTTAATGAATAGTGATAGACAATCTTATATTGGAAAGAAATCTTGGAAAGAATAAGTCATTTAAATAAAAAAAAGGTTCAGTTAATGATTACAGAATCGAAGCAAATCCAACGGCTAACATTTGAATCGAAACTTAAAAAATAAAATATTTCATTACAATATTATCTGTAACTGATACACTATAAAATTTATGTTAATAATCTATGTTTTTAAATTAATACATCTAAATAATTACATTGAAATTTACAAAAATTTACAAAATTTACAGAATCTCATTGAAACTTGATTCTTGACTTGTTTTCAATGCTAACTTCATATGCAACTTATAAAACTTCTCTGTCAAAGTTTAAAGAACTTATATATAACGGTATCTAATCTAACTACATATATTTATGAATAAACTTGTTCTAATAACAATATAATCTAATTACAATTGTTTAAAACCTATTAGCTGTGGTTTTCCTCTTGTTAACTAGCTTGAGGAACTTATCTAATGACACTCCAGTGTATTAGATCTGCAATTATATTAGTATTCCGGTTTCCTTAAAAACTTACCGTATCTGTGTAGAAAGGCTTCCAATGTATGACCATGATAATAACAACATTTGAGGAAAGCGTCCAAATGTGAATTTCAATCATTCTCCGAGCGGCTTTGAACTTCCTATCGGTTCATAAAGAACAGTTAGCACCATTTAGGCTTTTATTTTCCTCTATTGCTTTCCTTACCAGTTCGTAATTGTACTTCCTGATTGCCTCAGTTTTCTGCTAACTGTTTTATTAAGCTCAGCTTATTCTTATTTATGGAAATTTTTAGGTTTTAGTTAACTTACCACCAATTCATTCACTATTTTCTTCTTCAGTATTGTTCTGCAATGCAGTGAAACGATTTTTCAACTAAAATTTCAATTCAGATGAATGTTCTCATATACCCTTTAAATTAATAGATTTTCTTATATTTTTTACTAAATTTCTCTCTTTCCAGCTTGACGTTGAGTTATTAATCGATCGTCACTTCCAGTAATAAACTGATGAAGCACAGAGCAATCCTCTATACCATACTTTGTGTTAGCCACAATGCAGTTCAATTCTGCAAGACTCCCAGAAGGACTTCTTCCCATCCACTTTTTAAATATTTTTTTTTCTGAAAATCAGCTCATAAAAAAATTTTAATTTCCGGCAAATTTAATTTCCTCGTTAATTTCTCTCTCCATATTCAAGCGTACCAACTGAAATTTGGTCTTTCTGTTGTTTACAAATTCTTATATTAAAATCCCCCATAATAATTCATAAGTCTTCTTTATGCTTCTGGTTAGCTTTTGGTATATCTTCATAAAATGTTCAACTTTCTGTTCTGAATAACTAGCTGGGAGTCATTGGTAGGAGCATAGATCCACTACTTGTCCATTTCTTTGTGCCTCTGTAGAAGAAAAGATTTTCACTCCATAGTTCCAATCAACTCTTCCCCTTTTCTTTTGACTTCTCTAAGTTTCACAACATTCCATTTAATGTTGATTATCCTTCACTCGAAAGCATTCGGCTGTTATGCGTAGCAAGGTTATCACGAATGCAGCTAGTCCTGCAACATGCTGGGATTGTCAGAGAGCTTTAGGATTGTCAGGAATTTGAAGCATTGGTTTGTTGTTTCGTCAAAAGTGGAGGTGTTGACCATGGCTCACTATGCTGGTCAGTGTATGTTGGTGAGAATCTCATGTCAATTCGTTCACTATGTTCTCACCAGGCTACAAACAACTGCACCAAGTCAAGATATGCAACGGACACTTGACAATTGTCCCTGTCTAAATTGCTTAAAAGCCTTAAGAAATATTAAATAGTCTCCTCCCAGTTTACACCCTGGGTGGAGGGCCTTGTGTTAACTGTATTAAGTAATCATACATGCGTTGTAAAGAAAAGAAAACGTATTGGGTTCTCTATTTTCTTATTTTGCAGGTGCTTGTGAAATAAATAGATTCAATGATTTCAAGGATAGTAAGGGCACTAAATCCGAGAAAAAACCCAAGGCTTCCGAAAATATTTGCAAACATAGTGCTCCAATTCATTTGATAATATTCGGTTGTAACTTTTATAATATTATTTGGAGTTTGTAATAAAATTGATGCTGCTGGCCAACCATGCTCTTCTTGCAAAAATTCATCACAGTTTATATCATAAATATATGTCGTACACTTTCTTGGACAATTACACCATTGACTCTCTGAATAATTCTTCATGATGCTGTAGGCTGCTGTCATTGATATTTTGAAATCCTCAGGAGTGGTACATTTGGGCAATGACTTGGTCTTCATAAACGGCAGACTAGAAAAAAAAAATATATGTTTAACAAAACACTAAAAATAGGAAACTGACTGTAACCAAACAGAATTAGAGTTTTTTAGCATCCAGAGTTAATTTTATCGAACATAAATGAAACACTTTCATACCTCAGGTTTTATCTTATGTATGATATCTTAACTCTTTCTTTAATTTTGTCATTTGAAAAAAAAAATGTAAAAAAATGTTATATCCAAAAGAAGAAAATACTGCATTAGAAGTTCAATGAGTGATAAGAGTTAATAATTAATATGAGTTGAAGAATAGAATTTAAATATTATTTTCGAACTTAACGATATTATTTATCAGAAAAGTCAGTTCTTGTTGTTGATGCTTTAGTATGAATAAGTACCAGGTCTGTAAATATGAAATTGGAATTTTTGTTTCGAAAAGACATGTATATTACACGAAAATGATAAAAAATATTTTACTCGAAGTATTGCCCATCACTAGCTATACATTTTTCTCACATGTCTGACAATTTGTGGATGCCACGCCAAAAAAGCTGTTGCTCATTTGAGGCAAACCATGCATCGAGCCATTTTCGTACATTTTCGTAAGAAGTGAACCGCTGCTCAGCAATTGCGAGTCCCATCGATGCAAATAAGTAGTAATCGGACTGAGCCAAGTCTGGTGGGTAAGCCGCTTGCGAAATTATTTCCCAACTAAACGTCTCAATCGTTTCCTTGACCAGTTTCGCTTAGTGTGATGGTGCATTATCATGAAGCAAAATCACTTTATGTTACCTTTTTTGATATTCTGGTCGTCTTTCACGCAAACCTTTATTCAAATTGTTCATTTGGTGTCGGTTGCGTTCAATATTAACGGTTTCGCCAGGTTTTAGCAGCTCGTAATAGATCATACTCTTCTGATCCCACCAAACACAGAGCATTGTCTTCCGTCCATAGCGATTTGGCCTTGCAGTTGATGTCGATGGTTGGCCTTGATCAACCCATGATCTTCTACGCTTCGGATTCACAAAATATATCCACTTTTCATCGCCAGGCACAATTCGATGGAGAAATGACTTTCTTTTATACCTGGCGAGCAGCATTTCGCAAGTGGTTTTTCGGCTTTTCTGCTGTCTTTCATTCAGTTCATGTGGAACCCATTTTCCCATCTTCTGGATCTTTCCCATGGCTTTCAAACGTATGGAGACACCTTCTCGTGTCACATTTAATTGATCCGCGAGTTGTTGTTGTGTTTGGGCATCATCCTCATCCAATAATGCCTGCACTTCGCTGTCTTCAAACTTTTCTGTGGTTTTCCACGTTATTTGTTTCTCACGTCAGAATCGTCGCTTTTGAATTTTGTAAACCACTCAAAGCACTGTGATTTACCAAGAGCATGCTCACCGTAAGCTTCGACAAGCAATCGATGCGATTCTGCAGCAGTTTCCTTCAAATGGTAACAGAAAATGAATGCTGTCCGCAAATCGTAGTTTCCAGGCACAAACTTCGACATGTTCAACGCTGTTACAAACTATGCTGTTGTATGAAAGTTGTATTATTGTGAGTTGAAAATCAATTGTCAGATCTCAATAAACCACCAATGACGCGGTTTGCAGTTAACCACTGACAGCTACTGCCATCTATGGGCAAATTCCGGTTTCATATATACAGACCTTATACTCTAAAAATACATTATCTTCCAACAACCCTATGGTATTTGACGTCCTCCTACAAATATCTTTATTGCTCATCCACTTCGGTAACTGTATTTCCCAAAGTGAAAAATGTTCAAAACTGTTCCCTCTTTTTTTCTTACACATAATTTCCCAATTTTTCAAACATTGATAAGAAGTTGAAATTTGTTGTGCATGGAAAATTGATGTATATACATTAGACATGTAAGTTACGTTGAAGTCACACCCGACTTCTAAGCCTTGCCCCCTAAAAACTGAAGAGATTTCGACTTTTGTGTTGTATAATGATGGTCGATATACTGAGCATGTTGTGACGTGACTGTCTCCATATCCATGTAGGCGTACATGCATTGTTATGGTCAGAATACGCGCCAAAAACGCCAAGCAAAAAAATATTCTAAAGGCTCTAAAACAACGTCAAAACAAGGCTTTGAAGATAGGAAAAACGTCAGCAAGTGGAAAAATCTATCGGTTGCCACTTTGAAACGGGTGATCTGATTTGGTTGAAATACTAGACAAGCCGTGTCCCTAAAGATATCTAGCACTCACAACAGTTTTAGCTCAAATCCTCAAAATTTACGACTTAACTTTAAGGTCCCGCCCCAGTTTAAGGCTCGCCCCTAAACACCTGTGAACAGAAAGTTCTAACTTTTTTGCTACTTATTTGTAGTTAAACCAATTAAGTAATGGATATAGAAGGATCTCAAGCAACATGATTATAAGGTTTTGAAGGTAGGAAATATATATATACATCCACACACGAGGGTCAAACTGAAAGTCATGAGCAACAGTTTTTAAAAATCGCAATATATTAATTATGAAAAAGTAAGAACATTGCCGTAATCTATAGACAGTGTCATAAGCGAGTCGTGACATCATTAGGTTCCATCATTTTACCACAAACAACTGATACAAAATGGCTGCAAGGGATGTTTCGTTTGGCCAGCGTTCTGTGATTGAATTTCTCCTTAAAGAGGTAATCTCCGCTGCCGAAGAGAACTCAGCGTGTATATGGAGATAGGCGCATGGGAGCCAGCAGCGTCAGACGATGGATAAAACATTTTAAAAATGGCCACATAAGCATCGATTATAAGCCTCGCAGCGGTCATCCGTGTACTGCCTCTAATGAACCCACGAGTGGATGACCTCATTTAGAAGACCGATGAGTAACTGTGGATAAAGTTGCAGCACAACTAAAAATTGGGCACATTGGAGTCCAGGAGATGTTCAAGAGTTTAGGCTATTGGAAAGTGTGGGCCCTCTGAGTTACCAGTTTATTGATTCGCGATAACAAAATTCAGAGAAAAAGCCATTGCTCACGAAATTTTTCAGCATTATCAAAATGAAGGAGATCATTTTTTTAACTTATATTGTGACGGATGATGAAAGTTTGTTCCATCATGCACCAAAACAAAACGAGTTTCGAATGGCACCACCTCAATTCCCCAACAAAAAAGAACGCAAAGACAGTGCCATCACTTGGAAAAGTTATGGCCTCCGTTTTCTGGGATGCAGATGGCGTGATTCTGGTGATTGAACCTGGGCATATCATTAATGCTGCTAGATACGTCATGACACTTCATAAGCTCCGTCGTGCATAGCGTGATAAACGTCTGTAAAGGGTGTTTTTGACGTGTATGCTGACCATAACAATGCATATACTTCTTCATGGATATGGGTACAATCACGTCACAACATGCTCAGTATGTTGACCATCATTATCTGCCACATCTGAAATCGGAGAATCGCATGTTCAACTGTTGAATGCGTAGTGTCCCTGAAAATGTTGAACATGTGAAGTGATATGCCTGCTTTAAAATCTATTGAGGTTGCTACGTTGTCACGATCAACCAGACCTTTAGGATATCCACAGATAAATCAGATGTTTAAGAGAATCGCATCGACCAATCATTAGCCTAGTTTCTAATTGGATCAACAGCGTAGAAAACACTCCGGGCCTATATTAAGCATGTGTAGATGTATGTTCCAACAGTATTGAGATTGCTCAGGATTTCTTCCCTTTCCTTCATTTTTAATGTATTTTACAAATACTTTTTTACTTTTTGCTGTAACGTCTATCCGTGGTTTGGGAGTGCACACGTCCTGAAAGGGTTGATAGAGTTTCAAGCGCAGTGGAATAGTTTATTCCCAAGAAGCAGCTGGGCCCGGATACTTCGGAGGAATAACTTTAATTAAAGGAAGGATTAATTAAGGAAAGGGATCGGTGCTTCCCTGTGAAGCAATAAAGGAGGGGCTTTGTTTGTAAACATAGGCTAGCTCAATTGCGACCCGCAGTCTGCCTAAGTCAGGGGGATGACGTCAGAGGCGGGACTCGCTTTGCCTGGAGCAGTGGTTTTCTCTCAATACTCGCTGGTGCAATTAACGAGGGAAAATAACTTGCCAAAGAATGCGTAAATATAAATCAGGGAAAACAGGATAGCTAGTTTAGAAAATGATATAACAGATTTTAATAAGGAGTACGATGTGTATAGATATAATATTTACAAACTGGTTAGCAGGAAAAATCATGATTACAAATGAAGATACATAAATACATATATATATTACCCCCGGGTTTTCAAACACGGCTGATAATATACTAGATAAATACAAAACTAAGCACATATGTATCCAAAACTGAAACGAGTGTCACTTAGTGCGATAGAATTCACAGGCACTAGAACAGTTCTCACAAGATGTTCACAATGTTCGTGGCAGTTCTTCAAAGCGGAGAAGAAGATTATAGTTCAGTCTTTTCTTTTCCCTTTCAGTCGAAGAGCAGTTCTGGATGGGTACAATCCAGATGAGATCGCTGGTTTCACTTTGCTGCAGCCTTTTTCGGTGATGCTGTCTTGCACATCCTTAGATTGCAAGAACGCTCATTTTCAGGCGCAACCAGAGTCCGGGGACGCAAGCCTAGGTAGGACGACATCACATTCGGCAACACACTTTGCCGCCGCAGACCGATATTTTCGCAGCCGATACCTGGAGACTTTTGAAGAACGCTCTAAAAGGCATAACAACTGCTCCGGGGATGCAAAAGATAGCAGAGGTTCGGTGGAGGTGGACATTTGAGCATGCGGCGAGAACCAGTTGCCACCCTCTCTCTCAGGTGCTTAATGCGTACCCCTGCGCCTCGCTCCGCACTCTCCCTTGTATTTTTCAATTCGACGGAAACTTATCTTCATTTGTGACGTCACCCAATGCATGAGGCGTCGAGTTGTCTACCAGCCATCTGCCCAAAAGCTGTAAGGAAGGAGAGAAGGTCATAGGGGGCTATAAACGTAAAGTAAAATATAAGCCAGATGGGTAAGAGGCTGAGAGAACACAAAGATCATCTGGGAAACTTTTTTCGAGAAGACAAAGAAGCATTTAGACGAGAAATAAGAAAGTATTTCTGAAGATTGTGTATATGTATAGATATATAAAGTGATGAAAATAAATGACAGGAAAGAGAGAAAATTTATATAACAACCATCGGGCCGTTACATTGCAAATAATATTAACAATAATATTTTTAGTGATCTCCATTGCCGGATTTTGATTCATTGTTGAAGCATTCTTTTTATCAAGACTTTAATCAAAATTATGACTTATTTTTCATTTCCTTTATTTTTATTATTTACTTTGTTTTTTTTTAAAAATAGATGAAGCCTATTTAATAGTTCTATACTCCTTGTACCGAATGTATTTCTTTCTCAGTCAGTCTCATTTTCCAATGATATATTTTTCAACATCATCACATTCTACTGAACCTATCTATGCAAATAATTATATTTTGAAAGTTTCTAACATGTTTAGTTTTTTTTAACTGTGATTAATTTATATAATCTCTATGATTTACTTAAAAAATCTCAATTATTTATTGGCTTAACGCTCATGCAAGTAGTAGTTGAGGAAAAACTGGCCAAAGTAAGACATTCCAGTAAAGTTATCTGTTTGGTTCAAGTCGTGATTTTTTTCAAATTCATAATACTTTTACAGCTTGAATTTTCGTTTCTAATTTTTATCTTTAAGCTGTTTTTCTTACAGCTTCTATCATTTGATACATCAGTCACTAAGCATTTAGGGATTAGGACAGCTCTTCTTTAAGAGACAAAATTCATTATCAAATGTACGGATTTCATTTACGAAGAAGAGAGATTGGAAATGGCAAAGCTTAACTGTTGTTAAAATACTCAATAGAAATGAAAGCAATAGTATCTAGATTAGGCATTTCGATTAAATGGTTTAATTTTCAAAGGTCACTCAACAATGCTCAGACTGACTTTGGTCAATAATTCAATTCATGAGTATTGTTTTATTTTCTTATTAAATCGATGCAAAGTTTAACCCCAAAACTAGTCAACAGTTCAAATTCATAAATAATGTTTTTAGTAAAACTTTTCTCCAGACTTCTGTTTCTAAATAAATTTCTTTTAAAACCTATTTCTATGTTTGAATGGAATGAACATGAATAAATATATTTGATTGCTTACCGACATGTTGCTGTTTTTTCCAGTTTCATGTCATAACATTTACTCCTACACTTGGCTGCAGTGATCGCATCAGTGCAGGGATTATTCTTTCTTGAAACATGCTCAATCTGGAAAGAGAAATTATGTAAAGTATATTTATAAACTGAAGTTAATAAAAAGAAACTTCATAAGATAAAACATTTTTGCTGAAGAATCAAGATTCAGCTATAAAAATATTAATTGACTAACGGAATATACTAATTCCAATATTATGTAAAGCAAAAATTTTATTAAAAGAAGGGCGCTGATTTGTAAAACTAATAGATTTATATCATCTATTAGTAACTAAGCATTTTTTTCCCAATTGCAATTGATCGACTTTGAAAGAGTTTTATATTCAACTCAGACTAACGAAATCCCATTTCTTTTTCTTTAACATGTGTTAGGTCTGGAAGTGTATTGAATAGTATATTTTACATTAGAAATTTGTTAACGATTTTGCCATATACAATTAGTATAATATAATGATTATTAAAGGTAGTATTCAAAATCCAAAAATCTTTGAAAAGGTAGCCAATGTATGTGCCTCTTATATCATAATGAATAATTATAAAAACTAGTTGACCCGTGCGAATAATTCGCACCAAAAAAACCACCTTTGAGAAATAATAAACAAATCCAACAGCTGTCGTACGTTAGTTAAACACATGGTCAATAGCTGGCGCCTTTTCCATTTTTATAAAAAGGTTGACCCTTGCGAATAATTCGTACGGTATATTGAAATAATTCGCTATATTAGTATACTGGAATATTTACATGGTATATTGTAATAATTCGCATAATTCAGACACCGAATGGTAATGTAGAAATACATTATTGAACAGATTGCCTTCTACATTTTTATAAAAAGATTTTTAAATAAAGTTTTTTAGCGAAACCATCAATTTATTTTTTTGTCATTAACGGTGAACGTAATCTTCAAAATGATATCTCAATCATTTGATTTTGATGAAGTATTAAGGGAACTAAACAAACAAACAAAAAAAAAAAACCTTTAAAAAATAATATATGAGAAATTGACAAATTTTTGTTTTTTTATTCTAATAAATCGTAATTTTTATTAAAATATAATTTTTTTTTATGTGTTCTTATTAAATAAACGATGGAAAATCATTTTAAAATGCATTTTTATTCAAAAAAGGATATATTTGAATTACGACGCTGCAGTATTTCGGTTTCGAAAAATAAGTCGCTTCTGTTAAAGCGTTTCTCCATTTTTATAAAAAGGTTTTTAAAATTAAGTTTTTTAACGAAAGCTTTAACTTTAAACAATTTGTTTATTTTTAGTCAGTAGCGGGGAACGTAATCTTCAAAATGATGTCCCAATCATTGATTTTGATGAAGTATTAAAGGAAATATGGCGTTCCGACAAAAATACACCTTTGAGAAATAATATATAATGATGATGATTGGTAATGAAGTATCAGGCTACAGATCATAATTGCATCTTCCCAGTGTTATTTGGAAGTGGACCATGTAACCAAATTTTCCTTAATTATTCAAAATATGTGATTTCAGGAGGTTTGAAAACAAAATTGTTCTCGAAGAGTTCCATCATTCTCGTAATTCCAATGATTGAATTTTCTATAAAGAAGGTTGCATTTAAATAAATTGATTTTGATTCAAAAATAGTTTTATTCTATTTGAAGGGAGACCTTTGAAGAATCAGAATGCTAAAGAAATTAACAAAATAATATAAAAAGGCAAAGTAGAGGAAGCCTTTTATATTTGAACAAATATCTTTATTAATATGGAGTTCATCCACAGTGAATATTCTGAAAAGCAGCAACGGAAAGGATTCAAACTGGCATCGCAAATGAGATAACTGTATATTGTTCCATATCTTATCTAAACTTTTTGTGAAGTCTACGACTGATGATGACTGAAGAAATATTGTTTCGCCTGCCGCTTACGATATTCTGATGCAAGTTTAATAATACTAAGGTACAGTGACATGAAGGTAATCGCTTTATGGAAGCATGGATGTAAGCACTATCTATCTGAAACCAGAGACAGACATTGGGGAGTATTCTCTGTACTACTGTAAGATTCTGGCGAATATTCTGATACGTTTTAGCTGTTATATGGTGATGATGACTAAAGGTGCCATAAGTAGCAGCTCATATCCTTACAAATATGCCTCTTTGCATTAGAGTTGGAAATAAGCATTCAGTATGTCATTGTCAACGTTGCTGGTAACTAGTGTTCACCACATGGAAATCCACATATCAAATACGAATAATTTCATCACTGTTGTAATTATATCAAATTAATCCTTTTTAAACTTAGTAATTTAAAAAGAAAAAAAATAATATAATAGAAATAATAATTTATACAATGTTGCGTTTGTTAGAAATTCATTACAATTATTGGAGAACTCCAGTTTTGCGTATATTGTAAATTTCATCAATAGCTTTTAAACTAAACAACTTTAAAATAATACGAAAAAAGTATAATGCAAATGTTAAAATATCGATCACAATATACAGTGAGGTAAGATACAAAAAAATAAAATTGTCTGCCATTACCTTTTTTAGATGGACATTCCAGATTCCACGAATTGATTTGTGAACTAGAAAACAAATACTTGGATCCAAAGTTCTGGGATCGTCTTCCTTTTCATGGAAATACATCTAACGTTGAAATAAAAAAAAATAATAAAAATGGAAGTCAGAAAAAAATTAAACTATGATTTTTTAAAGAAAAGACTCTTTATTTAAACTACGTATATTTTAGATCAACTACTAACATTTCTGTATTGAAATTTGTCTGATACTTTTATTGCTTTCAACTTTTGCTTCTTCATTATGAAACTTTCACAAAAAAAAAGACTTGGAAGATGAAGCATCAAAATTTATACTGAATTTAAATTTCTCCTTAGTATCAATATTTTATAAAGAATGAATTGGGAACACATACCTAAAATTTCATCATATTTCTTATAATAGTTTTGTTTTTCTTTAATGAACAATAAATCCTCGAAACTGAATATTTCAAAGAATTAATCGATAGCAGATTTATTCTGCTTAGAGTCATTAACACAAAGGTAAAACTATCAAGAAACACAATAAACACGCACAATTTACACAAGGCTTCGCAACCCCGAGCTGTCATCGTGAAGAGGCTGGGACGGACCGTTTCGTACTTATTAGTGCTCATCAGCCAGCCAAACTCCACCGATAACATGCTCAGGCGGTGCGAAACTATAGCCATCCCGGCTCTTGCTCCCAAGAGCGGGACCTCTCCTCGAAGAAATACAAAACAAAAATTAATTAAATAAGAAAATACAATATTTCCTTGGCCTGCAACTCGCAAAGCACAAAAGGAATTTAATAGCAGCATTAACTAAGAACTACGCTGTAAATAGGAATTATTAATCTTTCTTTAACGTGGGGAGTGAACTATCAAGAAACACAATAAATACGCACAATTTACACAAGGCTTCGCAACCCCGAGCTGTCATCGTGAAGAGACTGGGACGGACCGTTTCGCACTTATTAGTGCTCATCAGCCAGCCAAACTCCACC
>JAFIDM010008419.1:2044757-2059473 GCA_023159025.1 Thereuonema tuberculata | reverse complement strand
CACAATTTACACAAGGCTTCGCAACCCCGAGCTGTCATCGTGAAGAGACTGGGACGGACCGTTTCGCACTTATTAGTGCTCATCAGCCAGCCAAACTCCACCGATAACATGCTAATAAGTGCGAAACGGTCCGTCCCAGCCTCTTCACGATGACAGCTCGGGGTTGCGAAGCCTTGTGTAAATTGTGCGTGTTTATTGTGTTTCTTGATAGTTCACTCCGCACGTTAAAGAAAGATTAATAACAAAGGTAAAACTCTTTATTTGCTTTTTCAAAAAGTCATTAGCTTTCTCAATTTTAAGATGTAAACAGAAGTACTACAAACTTCAAGCATCTTTATCTTTTTTATTGTTCTCTTTTTTGCTGTATTTAGAAATAAGAAATAATAATTTAGAATTAATTTAGAATAAAAATAATGGTAGCATCTAATCTATTTTCAGTTGATTGCAGTTAAGAAAGTAGTACTGTTTCTTGTCTTTCGAATATTATTTGGAAAGTGTTTATTAGATCTGGTTGATATATTTACTAATGTTTAATACGAGAACTTGCATCATAGTTCTAATATCAATTAAAAATTAAAGTATAGTAAGTGCAATGGTACTACAAAGGTGAGAAAAGGACACGCTAGATACCATTCCTGATAGTGTCGACGCACAGATGCACTTCAGAATCGGTCCGTCAGAAATGATCAGAGAGAAAGACCAGATGGCCACAGTGATGTATATTTGATATGCATGTCACATCGAAGTGTCCAGTAATACCAAATGCAGTCTTCTCAACGAAAGAAGGTAGAAGTCACGCATATTTATCGTGACTTTTGCAGAGGCTGATTGAAAGGAGAAATATGTTTTGTAGTCTTAAATAATATGCATAAGATTCGTTTGAATATGTCTGCGATCAGCCATCACCTTTGAGCATTCAGCAGTTCATTATTCAGGTCGCAGGGGCGTATTACATTCCAAAGAGAACAATCATTTGCCTGTAAGACTTACGGACCTGCAGTACGGGTAGTTACAGTCTATTATAATGTAATTGCGCGTTAACCTGTCATTTCACCAGGTAACAGTTAACAATGTCATATCCTTTTCTGTGTTTGTTCTTCTTAAAACAATGAAACCATTCACGTTATAGAATCTCAATTGATTTATAGTATATTTTTTTTTCTATTTCCAATGATGTATTAAAACTACACTCGCGTGCAAGTAAATCGACTCACCCCTCCAGTGCGCACAAAAAAGGCGTAAGCTTTTTAAATGGCTTAATCGATTTTCAAAAAACATGTTTTTTTTTTTGAAAGCCTAATGTTTTTAGACTTTACAATGACACTATTATCATGAAAATCTGTTCAGTATTTTTTTATAATGCATTTTCAATGAAAATGTAAGAAAAATGCATGATTAGGAAAAAAAAATTGAGGATACTTAAAATTAAATTACAACAGCAAATTCAAGCAAAACAAAGAAAGTTTTATTGATCAATACTTGGTATTGCCTCCCCTTGGCTGTATGACGGCTCGCATGCGGTTCCTCGTAGACCTTAGAAATGTTTTGAGGCAGTCTTGCTGAATCCCACTCCACTCCTCCTCCAGCGCAATCTTGAGCTGGTTGATGTTCGATGGTGCCGGAATTCTGGCTCGAACCCTCCGTTTGAACTGGTCTCACAAATGCTCAATCGGATTCCATGTCGGGACTGAGGGCTGGCCACTCCAACGTCTCAAGAACAACCTCCTCCATGAATTGCCGAGTGATATGCTTGTATGGTACCAGACATTTCCATGCATCAACATGAAGTCTTCACGTATCCTGCGTAGGGTACTGCATGATCCAGGAGAATGTTCTCAACATATCGTCCAGTATTCAGACCCCCCCCCCCCTCCGGCCTCCACCAGGTAAAAACAAATCTGTTTTTCCATCAAGGGATATGCCAGCCCACATCATGCAGGAACCGCCGCCGTACGAGACTGTTTCAGCAAAACAGCACTGCTCTCGTCAGTGAACAGGATGGACCGCCATTGCTCGATGCTCCAATTGACATGTTCCCGAGCAAATTCGAGTCGCGCTTGGCAGTGACGTGCGGTCAATTTTGGGCCTCTAGCGGGCCGTTTTGGAGCGAGGTTGGTTTTCTTCAAACGTCTTCTGACTGTCCATTGACTAACACCTACTCCTCGAACTTGTCTCAGCTCCTGTTATACATCGACTCCCATGAGATGGTGAGTTCTCAGCTGAGTCGACAAAGCGATCGTCCCTCTCAGATGTTCACCGGCGCTGGCCGGTATGTGGTCTCCGAGTGAAGGTACCAGTTTCCTGAAGCCTTCCGAATACTCTTGAGACAGCAGATTGGCTCAAGTTTAGTTGACGAGCAACTTCTCGTTGACTGCGGCCTGCTTGCACCAAAGCAACAACGTGTGAGGCTTCTTCTGGCCTAGTATCAATGGTTTTGCGAAAACAAGGAATGAAACTTGCGCAGATGTGTTCACCTCAATGTCTGATAAGTGACTGATAAGTAATATCGGTCAACGTGGGATTTTATATGGGCTTGTGCCGCACAACTCGTGGTTACCGAACAGAGCGCATTTTGCAAAGTACGTTCGGATCACGTTAATTTGTAAACTAAAGCAATCTTGAAAATGGTTACTCATGGTAACTGAAACTATAGTTGTAAAATTGAAGTATGATTAAATTATATTTGAATTTTTCATCAGGTGTACCGGCTTATATATGAGCTTCTTAACGCTATCGATATTGATTACGTTATATATGTTTTAGATATTAGTTAAGTTTAACCTCTGCATTCATAATACTTATTTAATGAACTCTGTACCTACTTATTTCATGTGAATACGAAAGTATTAGCTTTCATATTGATGGTATTTGCATTTTGATCACTCTAAAGTCTGACTATATTATGAATTTTTGCAGTTTGATTTCTGGAAATATGCAGAAAAGTACTCATCATTATTCGTGTCTACATAATAAAACATCAACATCTGCTCACCTAAATCTTACTTTACTGCAATGTTTCTTAGAGGCACCTCTCCCGAGCAAATTCACCCCCCGCCGGAGCAATATTAAAGCAAATTGAAAAATAATGTTATATGTTGTATGTTTTAAAATTTTAAAACTGGAACTCTTTGTAACGATTTTAAATTTTAAATCGTTTAAAATTAATTACAATAACATTAAATATGAAAAGAATTATTTTACATTTTTTTTTTTAATTTTTAAACAAAAGTATCCCTGGCGACGCGACGGGAATCGAACCCGGGTATCCTGGCTGACAATCCGTCCTGCTTGAAGTGCTATTAAACTACGAAGCCAATCGTAGCAAATCACGTGGAATCTGACAGCAGCAGTATCCTCTCTTACATATATCAAAGAAGTACTATATTGAAACAGAATTTATTTTAAAAGAAAATAAAAAACGTCCAATGAAAATTTTATTTGTAGTAAATTATTGATTAAACACAGAATAATTTTTTTTTTTTAATGTTTTTCAGTCCCATTAGGTATGCTTAGTAACTGCATACCTGTGATATGTGACCGAGAGTTTAATATATTTGTCAATAAGTTAATTCAATTAATTATCATTCTTTAATGTAATTAACCCATCCACCACATCAGAGATTAATTTCGGTTTTATTTCTTTAAATGTTATATTATCTTTTTGAATTATATGTACTTGACTAAAAATTTTATACTTTAAATAATTATTTAATCTGTATCCGAAGTTATTTCTGATTTTATCAATTTTAAAAATTTTGTTCCAATTATATCTTGTTTTTAACTCTTCATCTAGGGAATTTCTTTCTCTTTTTACCTCAAAGTAATTCTTTATTAATATTTTATATATGAATTTTTCGTTTATTTTTAATATTCCGTATTTTTTTCTTATTCTTTGTTTTTCTTTTTTTGATTTATATTTAAAATTTGAATAGACATTGTTGAATATTTTCATCGTTAATCTATTGATATTTTCCATTTGTTGTTTGTTGATGTTGATCGAAATGGTTCGGTTATTGTAAAGTTTGTTTTTAATTTTTATAATATTATAAAAAGCCTTTTATTAAAAGTATTGTATTGATTTGTTTTTGATTATTTGTTTTTCAATATAGTATATTTGGTTAATTATTCATAATATATTGTGAATATATATATTGTGAAAAGGGTCTTTATTAAATTTTCTGTAAAACTTTATTTTAATTTTTATATTTAGTTTTGAGTTAAAGCTTCATCTCATGATTCCCTCAACGTTTTCGAATTCTTTGTCAGTTTCATTGGTATCCGTATCAGTTTGGGCCACAGAAATAATCTAAGAATCTTCTCTTTTGTCTAGAATTCCATCTTGGAGCAACTGTATTTCTGCAATCTTATTAACATATTTGGTAGCGTTTTTCCAGTCGTCAGCTGTAACATTCACCAACTCCTCCTCCTATATGTTATGAATTTGATCCTCATTAAAATTATTACTTTTTGCATTTCTTCTTTTTGCACTGTGCTCATATAAGCTCCATAGGATTTAAATCACAGCGTTATGGAGACAACCTGAGAATGTTCATTCATTTCACACAATGTATCAATGACACATCGTTTCTTGGCATGGTACCGAACACTTTGTCATAACTCACACTTTTCATCATTACATCACAGAATTTTATGTTGAACTAAAAAGGCTGCAACATCAGTTTTCTCCGTATTGGTAGTTAATACTGAAATGCTATTGGAGGCAGGTTTGGCAGAAGTTGATTATTTGAACCATGTTTGGAGATATTCACAAACATTCTTTTCGTGATGATAACCTCCTGTCTTCTTACTTGATTTCAATAATAAAGACGCATTCGATCGCTTCCTGCAAGCACAATGATGAAATGTCGCCCAGCTTCTTGATTTACTTTTCAAGCAGTTTTCGCTGTTTCATCATGACAGTCTTTTCTTTTTGGAATATTAAACTTGCATATGGATCCATGTTTCATCCATTCAACCGATTGATCTGCCATATTCTGTATACTGACAATATCTCCGCAAAAACTCTCGTCACGACGATGTCATTATATTCATGTAAAATGAGATGAATGTAGCAATTCCTCCATTTGAATCCTAATTCGTAAAGTATTTTACGAAATGATTCTTTATATTCCTTACAGTTACTTACCGTCTTCAGTTCTTCTTATAACGTAAATAGAGTTGGTGTTTTACTTTGTGAATACATGAACACAGCGACGGTTAAGACATCTGTTTGAGAACGTCTTTATCGGTTATACGCTTACGGAGCTTCCTTTTCTTTCCCAATCGATAGATAAGCAACCGTCTAACCAAGCCTTGCTTTCTTGTTTCATTCTGCAAAAAGTTCTTTTTGAAATGCCTATAGCGACTCAATCCTGGATTTTCTGTAGAGATAATAGAGGTCTTCCATTCTCAAATTTCTGTCGGGAATATTCCACGACTTTCAAATAATTTCTCTAGCGCTGCTCTGCAATATTTTGTATGCTGACATTTTGAAGGAAAATGTGAAGTAAATCATCGCCTGTGGTTTAAGTAGCGGCTGCTTCTGAATGGCTTAAAAATAGCTACAATAGTCAATTGCCATCATATGCTTGTTGCATTCTAGTTTCCAAATGCAGAGGATTCAAAAATCTCTGTACAAACTTTAAAAGTAGGTCAGTAATACAACCGTAATCATATTGGAACACCTACTCATTGTATGTCTTCAAATGCCACCCGAATGTGTTAGAGGGTGCTGTTTGGAAGAACATTAGTTAGGCAGTATGAGCCATTGTCATTTGAGACGTTGACGTTTTGAGTAGAATGTATTCCAATTACGACAGATATGTACTTATGACAGATATGCACTTAGGCTATGGAGCAGGTAAAGTGAATGGACCAGCCGTTATATGATTGTTTCGTGAGCAGTTTCCCAAGAGAATTCTGTCTAATCAAACGTTTGTGGATTTGTACCACAGAAAGTGTGAAGGAACTTTGAGCACCTACTGTGAACCTGTAAGTTACACCTTATTATCATATTGTAAACATAGGCTAATAAACATGTTGAATACCTTATTTGTAAACCTTAGTGTACCTTCTAGCATATTCGGGTGAAGTTTCAGTACATACATTCCAGTAAGAATACGATTTGTTTTTGCATACCTGACCTAGTTTTAATGTTTGTACAGGTAATTTTGAATCACCCTATACTGTATATTACCACTCCTTTCTGTAGCTAAGCCTCTTTTTGAAATATATACGTATGGAAACTGGATAAAAAAAGGAAATTAAAATCTCGCCTTCCGTGCCTACGAGAATTTTCTAGAATTAACGTAATGTTAGATATCTAATCGTAACCAGTGCTCCACGAGACGCAGTTGTGAGTTGACGTATGATACGAATTAGTGCATTGCTAAGTGAGATATAGTAAAGTGCGACCTAAGCGAGTGAACAACGGACATTGAGTGCTTAGTGTGTTAGGCATTGTTGCTTTGATTAAAAAGTTGGTACTCTTTTCGTAGGCGATTCACTCTTCAGTGACAAAATCCTACTTTAGTGTCCTAGGGCCAGACCTAACAAAAAAAATCGGGAGACGGAGCAAGTCCATCACCATCAATTCATCCTACTGAATTGAAAAACATAAAAAGGAAGGTACGGGATCATCCAGTCTTCATCGTCCGAACTCATCTGACAAAGAAGGATGTCGCTACAATAAACAATGGGTACAGAAATATAGTTGGCTAGTATACGGTGAAGAAAACGTTTTTATCAGCAGCTGCGATTCAGCTCTCCGACAAATCAACATGTCGAATGATTTCTGAAGAATTACTTGACAATCTAACACTTTAAGAAATATAACATTTTATTGTTCTGAAGAAAATTTTAACAATGGTCAGAATTAATCCGTTCAACGTAGCCAATCTACTGTCTGATCTGACTACAGAATGGGCACGCATCAGTCGTTATCAAGTTGTTTCGTGGTCCAATGAAGAGGCCAGAGCATTCGCTAAAACATTGCTGGATATTATAATCAACAGGTCCAATTCCGAAGACACAAAAATTCCGACAATCATCGAAATGCTTTCGTATGATGATGACAAAGAAATGGATATGCAAATCCAAAGTGATAGTCGGTCGTTAACTCCCGGTTCACGCAGGCCATCATCAAGCAGGTTAGAAATCGATGCTAACTTTGAACCATCTCCAGAAAAGAAACCTTGAGAGAAACCAAAGATCACAGAGCATCAAAAAAACAGCTGCTTTAACGTTCGAATGGAAAGATGATGGCAAACCATACAGGCTAGAGACTACACAACATAGGCATACGTTTGTCAAAAGTTGGTCGCAAATAAACAGCTGGAGGCACAAATGGAAAAAGGCTGATATCGTGAAGAACTATTGGCCAAAATGAAAGACGAGACACTTCCTGAATTTGTTGCCACTGCTGCAGCAGAAATGGACTTACACAAAGAACAAATCCAAAGATGGGCCATCGAAAACTCGGAAAAATTTTAAATCAAACTTGATGCTTCACACAGCTGGGTCTACCGATTCAAGAAGAGGTATGGTATCGTATCAAAAATCGTATCAAAAATTACCGCATTTATCACTAATGTGGGATTTTAAAATCAGGATCATCGAAGCAAGAGAGTCAGCAGTTTACTGAATACGTGAAATCATTGCTGACGTAAATTTCCCAACCGTGTATTCAATGCTGATCAATCTGGATTCAATTATCAAATGTTCTGTAATCGTAGACTAACATTCAAAGGTAAAGAAATTGTGATAATTATGCAATGTAAACACGCATTCACGATGATACCGCTGATTTCTTTGAATGGAAAACTTTATGATAAAATGATGGAGATTTATCAAGGAACAGGAGGCACATTCCAAGAGTCGAATCGACAATGTTGAAACCTCAAATTTGATCTTCGCTGCGACCAGTATCGGCATTATGAACAACACTGGTTGAGAAGAATTCGTCAAACAGATTGTACCAGTCTGTCTTCGCTTCTCCTCCTCGACCATGAAAACCATTTACAGATAAGGCATCAATCCTTCAATGGTTGGCTCCAGAACAGCAATTGACTGTTGATTCTTCTCCTTCTTTATCGGTGCTACAACTCTTTGCAAGTCTTGACCTCTTCTACAATCTTCCTCCATTTATCTCGATCCATTGCTACGGTTCTCCAATTTCTCTGACCCAATTTCTTAATATCTTCATTGATTCCATCTTCCCATCTGACTTTTGGTCGTCCACGTCCTCTCTGTCCCCCTGGGTTTCCTTGAAATATCTTTTTTTGGTATTTCTGTGTTACTCATTCGAACTACATGTCCGGCCCATTTCAGTCTAGCTGATTTCATTATTCTTCCTACTGGTGGGTCTTTATAAATAGTGTACAACTCAGGTTGTATTTTTTTCTCCAGTTTCCCCTGTCACAAATTGGTCCGGTAATTCTTCGTAGTATCTTTCTTTCGATTGTATCCATTGTTTGAATATCTTTTGCCGTTGCTGCCGCAGGTTTCAGAGGCATTTGTGAGCACTGGTCTTATAAGTGTTTAATAGATGGTTAATTTAGCTTGTCAAGTCAAGAGTCTTGAAGATATAAGTCTTGTCAGTCTTGAAGATATAAGTCTATTAGCTGCTAATAATCTTTGTTTAATTTCATAAGATGCATCATTTAAGTAAGTGACTGTCGATCCTAAATATTTAAATTGTTCCACTCTCTCAAAGTTATAATTACCCACTGTAATTGAAGCTCGCATGTTTTTCTTGTGTGCTTTCCCTACAGCCATATATTTAGTTTTTGCTGGTTAAAAATCAGTCCTATCTTCTTTCCAGCCTGTTCAAGGGAAATGAATGTCTCTTCCATTGCCTTTTTTGTTCTTGCCACTATATCAATGTCATCTGCATATGCAAGTATCTGTACTGATTTATGGTATATTGTTCCCCTGTTCAGGAGATTTGCGTCTCTCATTACCTTTTGCAGTGCAGCATTAAAAAGTAGGCATGCCAATGCGTCTCCTTGTCGTACCCCATTTTCAAAGAGCAGTGTCTCAGACATCCTTCCTCCCACTTCTATACTACTTCGTGTCTCGTTCATTGTCATTCTCACTTATCTTATCAACTTTCCAGGGATTCCCAGTTCTACCAGAGTCTGGTATAACTGTTCTCTCTCTATACTATCATATGCTGTTTTAAAATCTATAAAGAGACGATGTGTACCAATCCCAAACTCTATTGTTTTCTCTAATATTTGCCTTAAGGTAAATATTTGATCAATTGTTGATTTTCCTGGGAGAAATCCACATTGATATGGCCCTGTCTCTTTCAGGATTGCTGGTAAGATTCGATCGAATAGCACATTGGAAAATATTTTGTATACCAAGTTAAGCAGCGTGATTCCTCAATGGTTTTCGCATTCTAGTTGGTCTCCTTTCTTGAATATAGGACGTATGATTCTTTTTTTCCATTGCTGAGGCATCTTCTCTTCCTCCCATATTAAGATTATCATTAGCCTGTTCTAATTCGCTTCCTCCTTGCTTAAGTAATTCCTCTGGGATGCAATCTGTTCCTGCTGCTTTATTGTTTTTCAATTTCTTCTTGGCTTTTTTCATTTCTTCTAGGCTTGGTAAATCAATGTTGTTATCGTGGTCAACGTGGACATATTCTCTGTTTGTGTCTATTGGGTCTCCTGATGTTGTCGTTCTATAATTAAGATGTTTATCATAGTACCTGCGCCATCTTTCACTTACTTCTTTCTCTTCACTAACTATGTTATCTATTTCATCCTTTATTAGGTTTATTCTACATAGAACGGTTTCCTAATCATATTAACTTCTCTGTAAAATTTCCTGGTTTCATTTTTGTTCTTCAGCGTCTCCATTCTCTCAATGTTCACTTTCATCCATTCTCTCTTTTTTCTTTGATGGATCCTCTTTTCTATTCTCCTTTTCTCTTTATATTCTTCTGTTACCTTTCTTGTACATTGTGATTCTAATGTCCTTTTACATGCTTTATTCTTCTCTTCCGTTACTATTACGCATTCATTGTCAAACCATGGAGATCTTCTTTGTCTTATACCAGTTCCCAATGTTTCATTTGCTACTGTCTCCACTATATTTTTTATCTTTTCCCATTGATCCTCCACATCGCTAATATCTAATGTATTTTTCAAGCTCTTTGTAATTCTGTCCTGATACTGTTCTTTGATTCCCTCTACTTCTAGGGCTTCTAGATTGTATCTAGGTATCTTATGCCTTGTTGTCTTCGCTACGTTGGCGATCCTAGCCCTCATTCTTCCCCATACAATATAATGATCCGAGTCTACATTTGGTTCTCTTAGGCTTCTCACATCTAGAAGGTTTGACCTGTGTCTAGCGTCAACCAGAATGTGATCGATTTGGTTAATAGAATTACCATCCGGTGATGTCCATGTTCCTCTATGTATATCTTTATGTGGGAATAATGTAGATCCTACAACCATGTTTCTAGATGCAGCAAATAGAGCAAGTCTCGTCCCGTTGTCGTAACATATAGCATGTTTACTGTGAGTTCCTATAATTGATTTGAAAATCTGTTCTCTTCCCAGCTGAGCATTTACGTCTCTTACTATAATTTTGATGTCATGTCCTGGGCACTCGTCTTAGGCTTTTTCTAGCAAATCGTTGAATGCTTCTTTCTCTTCAGTCTCGGATTCTTCTGTTGGTGCATGGGCATTAATTACAGAGTAGTTGAAGAATTTCCCCTTTATCCTGAGTTGATAGTCGACGATTAATAGGTTTGAACCCAATTACAAGGTGTTTGAGTTGGTGGTGAACCACGAAACCTGTGCCTAGTTCAAGTTTCTTCTCACTACAGCTATAGAAAATATTAGCCTCTTTCTTTTCAAGAATTCCATTTCCAGTCCACATTATCTCTTGTAATGCTATGATACTTTGTTTCAGTTTCATAATTTGATCTAGTAATACTCTCAAGGCTCCTGGTCGGTACAAAGATCGCATGTTCCAGGTCCCGATATACAAATCCTTCTTCTTCTTTGTGTTCCTTATCTTTCTCATTTGCCCATCATTGTCCTTTTCCGTGCCAATTTCGTCTACATTAATCTGTCCATCTTTCCTTTGTAGAAGTTTCGTAACATATGTGTTTTTTTATAGAGTGGGTTGTTATCCCTATGTCCAATTTCTCCCGGAGGACGGGATATTTTTAATCAGGGTTTTCTTCCCTTAGCCTTTGAGGAGCCAACCTCGTCATCTACAAGGCAGTAGATTCTTTCATTATTATCCCCATGGGAGGTGGGATGCCTCTTCCGCCAGCTGTGCTATTCCAAAGGACTCCTTTTCCGCCACTGATACCGTTGAGGTCTTTGCCGTGACCTTGGCAAGGGACCCTTACATGGTACTATCAACCAGGTCAGCTGAACCATGGTTTTTCTTAACGAGGTGTTACTCCTCCGGCTCCTCCTTCCTCATTCCTTACGTATTGAACCCCCGCCTTGCCACCGGTTTAGCGGAGTTAATTGACTGTTGATAAAATACCAAAAAACTGCACACGTTTTTGTGAACTGTAGTAGATATATGGAGCTAGATCATTCAAGGCATATATGAAAGGCTTGATGTTTACATTCGGATGAAAAAGCTGGAAGTAATAATAAAATCTGTAATACTAACAAAAACATATCAATTCAGTTTTGATGCTTTTGCTCATCATAAAATGAAGTAGAATCAGAAACTAATTCAAAGTATAAATGATATAAAAAATTCTTACTGTGAACGGAAAAGTGGCTGATAATTCTTGAGATTTCAACAGAAAATAACTAAATGTTGTTGGTCCTATGAATTTAATTGGTGCATCTATAAAAATGATGAACAATTTTATAATGAATCAATGATGAACAATTTTATAATGAATCAATAAATCTCAATAATAATCAAGATAAATATAAGTGTATAACAACATTTACATGGAATATTACACAATAAATGTCATTAATATTCAAAATAAATGTAAGTGCAGAAGAACATTTATATGAAATATATGACAAAAACGTACAAGACTGAAAGTTCACTGATCTGTTTTTAGAAATTGTGATATAATCCAAAATAGCTTGTTTCAGGTTTCCTGACCATCGTCAGTTACATCCGCCCAGTACCTAACAGCTCAGTTAACTCAAAAAATATATAATATTTCTAAAAACAGATCAGTGAGCTTTCATTCTGGTGCTTTTTTTGTCTTATATTTCATGTAATTATATCCAACGCACGTAAAACTTTTGTTGTATATGTAATTCTTGTTTAAAAATTAATCCTTTCCATGCTAAGCAATTGCTAGCGGTGATTAATTTATATTTTTGTTTACTGTTTATTTATGTTTTAGTGTATTTTATAATGAAGAGCCGTTGTTTTGTCTACTTTTGTTTACGTTATATGTTTTCTGCGATCACTGAGCTTTAAGATACTGGGCGGATGCAACAGACGATGGTCAGGAAACCTGAAATAGGCTATCTTAGATTCCCGGATCCTGGATCAGTGAACTCTTCGTCTTGTGCGTTTTTAATTTATTTCTCACATAATTGTTTTCACGCACGTTAAATTTTTCTTATATATGTATAAGAATATATTCTTTGAATTAAATTATTAAGAATATATTCTTTTTATTAAAAATTTAATACTTTGGAACCAAACACAAAAGTACACTTTTTTTTTATAAAATTAAGTTTCTATTCTATAAATAAATAATCTGTACAAAGTAATATCTCAGTTTATTGTCTTTGCATGTTTCGGTTTTGTTGTAAACTAAGAAATATGAAGTTAAGAAAACACAAATATCTTTTTGCTGTTTAAGAAATAATGAAACTGAGTGTAATTTTATGTCTTTACATTTTATATAATGAAACATAATTTCAAGGTCTCAAAGAATCTGGCAAGATTTTAAACATTTCGAAATTCTTTTACTCTGCATCTGTAAATCCATTTGTCTTGATAATTTTATATACAAATAATGATATCTGAAAGAGTATAAAATATTTCAGAATTTTCTTTAAAAATTATTAAGTAAACCTGGGCCATAATGAACAATCATAATAAGGAAAGAAAGAAATATTTGAATGAAAATTTTGCATTAGAAAATAGTTGGGACTCAAAGACATAGACTTTAGCACTTTGACTAACCTTTGGGTTTGACGACAAATGTGAGTGAATGAGACACAATATAACAGAAACAACTAAACGAAGTGCTGATGCAGAGTACATGGTGATCAGTAAATAAGAGAAGCTAATGAGCTCAATGCAATAATGACTTATTTTCCTATTTCTTCCTACTACCGTTCTATTAACCTCTGTATTGAGACCTTGTATGTTTACAGTGACTATTCTCAAATGATGATCGCCAATTAAACATGAAATATTTATTTTGAGATGACACTTATAATAATAGAAATACATCTCAATATAACTGTTAAATGTTCTAGCCTCTATTTTAATGCACATTACATAATTATATCTAAATGAATTTCATCTAAAATCACTGCCACTAATGTATAATTTTCTCAGGAAATTATAAACAACAACTGTGCTTTTTAATTTTGGCTTAGATCAAATGAGGTTTTCCCGTACTGAATAACAATTATCAAGTATCTTGTAAACATAACAATTGCAAATGAACTCAAAAACACATTTTAATATTCTGAGCAACCACAAGCAATATTGAAAGAAATCTTCATAAATTAAATAGTTGCATTCATTGTGCGATTTTATTCCAGCTTATAAACTATTGCCACTCACACAATTCAATGTTAAGTATCTGAGTTTGATCTCAAAACGAAATTCCTCTTTCAATAATGACCATTGCATTGCTTAGTAACTGTTAAACTTACTTATGACTTTTGACGAGAATTTGCCTTCCACTGTAATGGTTTCACATGTGGTGAATCATTCACTTACTTAGAAGTGTTATAAGCATTTTCCTTCTATGTTCAAACTACGAACTATTGTGAACTACAAACTAAATATATAACTAAATAGAAGAAATAAACAACTCCTACTTCATCAATACTCAATATTTCGTCCTTTACTTTCAAGGGATTCTTCTGGATACATCTTCAAGTAAATTAATGAAATTAAAAACAAAATAAGAAAGGGAAGATAAAAACTTTCTCTATCTTAACAATAATAATTTAACATGATTTGAAACACGTATGAACAACCGCGGGAAAAATCATATCTCAATTGTCTAAATGAAATAACATTTCAATTGCTTTTAATCAATAATTGAATTGACTAATTGAAGATTAAAATTTCTTTTAATCTATTGTTTCTTAGTAAGGATCTTCTGAAATTGTTAAGAGATATATCGTTCACTTTAAGAGATCTATATTTATACATAAACAGCTATTAATCAAACACGATTCTAACGCCAATCTTTTGTATTTACCTTGAACTTTGTAAATGACGTGTACCTCTGGGTCATACGTGTTTCAAATCATGTTAAGTTATAATTGTAAAGATAGAGAAAGTTCTTATCTTTCCTTTCTTATTTTGTTTTTAATTTCATTAATTTACTTTAAGATGTATCCAGAAGAAGCCCTTCAAAATAAAGGACGAAATATGGAGTATCATTGATGAAGTAGGAGTTGCTTAGTTCTTCTATTTAGTTATATATTTCCCTTCTATTATCATAGTTCCATATGTGATGAATGGTTCATTTACTTAGATCTATTGATAAGCATTTCCCTTCTAC
>JAFIDM010008419.1:2023709-2038460 GCA_023159025.1 Thereuonema tuberculata | reverse complement strand
CCCATAGACGATTCTCAAACACTTTCCTCCAAGTGGAGACCTCCTTTCTGGGCTCCTGTGCACAGACGATGTGTCTTTCAGGCGCTCTGCGCCTCATTTTATAGGCACAGACTGCCTTGATCCTGTCTCCGGAATGGTCGACTTTCCATAGGTAGGCTGGGTTGAGCAAGTCGACTTCATTGGTGGGGGAGCGGACAAAACGTCTGGTAACAATATATTTAGCTTTACTAAACTGGAGAAACACTCCAAGAGAAAATTTGCCTTCACCTGTACAAAGACTTTATAGTAGAAGAACTAAAACTTTATTGCCAATTACATAAACAGCTTTGAAACCTAAAACGCAAAGTAAAATTCCTACAACACTAAAACGAAATAGAACAAAACAGAAATTTTATGCATACTCTAAAACAACAGCAAGAGAGCCAATGCGTGTAGAACAAAAAGTAAGAATACACAAAGGACCCAGAGATTGGCAAGGTGGAGAAATCATAAATATAGATGATAAACCAAGATCATATATTGTAAAGAATATAAATGATCAGATATACAGGAGAAATTCCTACCATGTATCGCCAACAAAAGCGAAAATTATACTAGAACCTGAAGTGGTATGCTCACCCTCACCAAATAAAGCAATAATACCACAGAAACAACCAGAGGTAGCATTCTCTTCACCACAGAAACAACAAGAAACATCATTGTACAAAACGAGATCAGGTAGAATCATTAAACCACCTCATCGTTTAAATCTATAAACACAAAGGTGAAAATCCAAAATTTCACAAAGGTGAAAAGCCTAAATTACTTCACAAAGGTGAAAAGCCTAAATTATTTCACAAAGGTGAAAAGCCTAAATTATTTCACAAAGGTGAAAAGCCTAAATTACTTCACAAAGGTGAAAAGCCTAAATCATTTCACAAAGGTGAAAATTCAAAATTTCACATAGGTGAAAAGCCTAAATTATTTCAGAAAGGTGAAACATACATAGTAATTTAATTGTTTTAATTTTTGTTTCTTTTCAGAAAGAAAATATGACTGTTTAAAAAAAAAAAAGGAAAGAAGAAAATAAGAAGGACTGAATATTGTTTATTACATAGATAAGATATGATTTGTTATTTAATTTTTTGTACATAGTGTAATTTTTTAAAAAAAAAAAAAAAGGGAGATATAATATTGGAATGGCCCTTAAGTTTATGATATTGGAAAAGCCCTGTTGTAATTATAGAATTGTCCAACAGAGGGCGCCACTTGACCAGTTGGCGTAACGACAAAACTGACAGTGTTCGATAAGAAATCACAAATTGTCCAATTTCTATCTTATGTGTTTCGTCACTCGATGTTAGGATATAAAACAACATGTTACTAACTTTTGGGATTAATTTAAGTGAAAGGTTTAAGTATTACTATTTTTAATATTACGCCTTCAGTCTCTAACATTGAAATAATTCCAGAAAAGAAGAAAATGTTTATTTTTAATATATCTAATTAATAGGCCTAATACCTACTGAAAACAAGTAGAATTTCTCAATAAAACAAGATCTTCACAATTTTTATTTGGTGTAAATAATATCAAAGATCCTCAGTATTCCGATTTGAAAATAATTTAAGCTTTCTTTTTCTACTTCAATGTAATTTCTACATTTATTGGAATAAAGATTTTTTTTTTCATCCTCAGTTATTTACTTTTCTTCCTTTTTATTTAATAAACAGAGTTTTATTATATCCTTTTTAATTTTCACTTTTATAAGTTCTTTTTATACTTACATTTTGTTTCATGTGAAGAAACGAAAATTCAATGATCTCAGGAATGGTTAAGATAACAATATCCAAAAAGAAACCCACAATTCCTCCGACATCTGCTAAGAAACTGGAGAAAGTGTACCAGGGAACCTCACGTATTCTTAGAGATTGTTTTTCAACATTATAAATAAAATTAAAACTTTCATCTTCAGCAATCGTGTTGACTAAAACTGAAAATAACATTTCATAACATTTCTCGGGACACAGTTTCCTACATTCTGGTATTTGCTTAATAGCATCTCTTATGATTTCACAAGAGTGCTTTAAGGCTTGTGATGTTTGACAGAGAGGAAGAGACTTGTTCTTCATGAAAGGCAATCTATTTAAAACAAAACAATAAATTAACTTAAAAATATAATATCTCTTTTATATCCGTACATTCAAAGAAAACAGTAAAGAAGAATTCAATCAATGCACTTCAATACTAAACAAAATTTAATAAAAAGTTTAAAAAAGATAACAATGAACAATAAGAAATCATGGGGCAATTATGGGTTCCACATATTCTACATGCCATCAAAGCTTGTCACCTAACTGGCAAGTATGAATGATGATTCATAATAATGATGAAACGGCCGTACCATACTCCACTTCGTTAACAAGCTCTAGACATGAATTTCTTTTGTTTTTGTTGTCATTGGCGCATGATGGATGATTTCCCTTTAACAAGGTATTGTATTCTGTAATCAGAAAATAATATATTGTGATCCAACGGGAAATTAAACGGTTGATATCTAAGTTTTATAGAAAGTTCATCCAATTACGAAGTCGATCTCCGCGATATTTGGGAAACAGATAATAACAGTTTGATGAAAGAGACTAAAGACATTTAATATATGGATACAAGTCTTTTTTTATTTCCTATATACCGATATCTAACTAAGATATTACAATATTCCTCTATCCTCCTCCAATAAATTCTTAACGTTTGTTGACAAGACCGTGATATGTTGAACAGGAATTTGCAGCCAACAATAAACTGGTCTGAGCTTGAGATCGAGATGCTATTGATTGAACTTACATTTTTGTTGTTTCACATTGAAAAGTGTGACCGAAAATACTTTTATAATGCGATGAAATTGCTTTTTTTTTTAAATAATAGTTTTTGGAATAATTCATCAGTGTTATTGAAATTACTTAATTAATTTTTGAAAATTGTTAATTTGTTAAAAATTCAGTTAATAAATTTGAGTAACAAAGTAATATAGTGATATATAAATAAAACTAAACAACAATAGTCAGATTTAGTAATTAATAAATTCAGAAACATAAATGGCTGTCGCATTGTTTGATCCAATGATGAAGAAGAATTCTTCCATTAATATACTATCTCTTATCAGTTCTCCGATATCACAAATTTGAACAGATCTTTTTGCATATATTTGAGTAACTAGAAGACAGATGACGATTAAAGAAAATGTGGATTAATCCAGTTCATAAAATCGTTTTGAGCTTCAAAAAAAGTACTAATAAATAGAATCTGTTCCATATAAATTTCGAACTAAAAAAAAAAAAAAAAATTAAACTATTTTTACATAATAAAACGCACCGGACTGGAAGAATATTTGAACATAGTATTGACGACAGGTAAATTAAACTAAGTGTTAAAACAGAAAATATTCAAAAAGTGATTAAATAATATTATAAAGAATAATGCCACAGAATCATAAAAGAGATGCTAAAATCAAAAGTGCACGACAGAGATTAGTTCTGCAGGCTAAGCAACGAAACCAGATAAGAAAACATAATTCAATCATACAATATCAAATCTGGCTTCATGGGCTTTGAGCCGGAGTCCATCAACAAGCTATCACTAACATACGTGAGTTATACAAATCGTTACGACTAGTTTTGTAAAGTTGACATTTTTTTAATACGATTATGGAAAACTACGGCACGATTTAGAATGTGAATGTTACACCGAATCGTGAATTTTCCTATTCGGCAAAAAATTGCCGAATTCATGAAAAGTGCAAGCCCGTTGCTTTGTTCATCAAATGGGCAAGTTAGCTGCCGAATGCGTGCATTGAACATAAATGTTCTTGCTTTTTTCATGTATTGAGCAAAGTAGATAGTGGCGCTCCAGTGGTTATTTTTGCAACTAACCGTTTACTTGAGCAAAGTAGACAGTTTTGCTGTAGTGGTGTTTTTTGCAAGTAACCGTTTACAAACGGTTTGTTTGGGCGTTTCCATTTGTAAATTATGACGATGTACGAATTTTATTAATATTTCCATAGCAATTTCGTGTATTTGAGAATTATTTCCGTTTCAAAGTGTGAGGTCCTTTAGGACCGAACCGTTGTTGCAATTAATTAGCCTAAGAAACAACTTACATGCTAATGAGATGCTAATTCCATACACTGCCCAATGCACGCATTCGGAAGCTAACTTGCCCATTTGATGAATAAAGCAAAGGGCTTGCACTTTTCATGAATTCGGCATTTTTTTGCCGATTTCACGCAATAGATAATTTCACGGATTCGGTGTAACTTGAATATGAATGTTCTAAAACTAACATAAAGATAATCTCTGCATTAAGAAAGCATGTAGACTATCAATAATGAATGTCCTATTAAATTCTAAAGCTAGGAGCGGATAGCTTCCAGCAATGCGAGAGGAAAGAAAAAAAAACTTGCAGAGTTTAAGCTCCGTCCATTTGTAACTCTTTGAAAGGGATGTGAGAATAAGGATGTGAGAATAACAAAGCAAAAAAAAAAAGAAATTACTTTCTAAACGGATTTAAGGGATAAGATTAATGAGACTCGTATAGAACAGACTCCGGCTTCAGCTGATGAAAGAAATATAAAAAGTTATGTTGTCTGGGTTCTATCTTCTCAACACTCAAGTTAAGTTTATATATGAATAAAAGGATCAATATTGCTAAAGTAAATACTAGTAACATTTTAAGAATGTAAAAGTTTAACATTTTTCAATGTATCTTCTCTCTCCCTTTCCTCAGTTAAAATGTTTATGAATTAACTACAATCCATTCTCAAATGATCTCAAGTTGATTTCTTCAGGTTGGAGATTTGCTGGTTTTCCCACTGCGATGGGTTCATCCTATTGTCATTAGTTTTATCCTGAATTTTATCCTATTTCCGCGAGCTTGTTAAACAGGTTCCCACTTCTATATCTTATCCCTACAAACGATCTCTCCATACATTAATTGGCTCCGTCATTGGTTCCTTACTTTAAATGGTATTAGTGTAAGGGTTGGGTCCGCATCGCATGACTCCTGGCAAGCGATTTTAGCATTCCGGTCTTCCAACACTGCGTAAATTGACTTCTTCGTAAGGCACAAACTTACACCTAGAAAAGAGCCACTTTTTCGGGGAATCCTTAATAATATGGTGACCGCATACACACTTCTCAAAGTGAACGGAAATTCAATGTTTCTGTCTTTCTGTTTATTAATTGTTGCGTTAACACTACAAATAGCACACACTATCCAATCAGTGGGGAAATTCAAGGCCACGCTGACCTTCAGGTATAATTGAATTAAACATTCATTTGCTTGATAATTAGAATAAACATGGCTGGATGTACATCTTTGCCCAAGAAATATAACAAAACGAAATCTCTTAAAGTATCTGATTTAAAGTTTCACGAAACCTAGAGCAAATAGGCGAGATAAACAGAACAGTTAAATAAATTGTAATCGTGGTAACTCAGCAACCAGATTGCACGAGGGAACTGACCTCTTGAAGAGATACCGCCAGGGGATTTAACTGATGACACAAAATCAAGAAAAAGACAAGTTTTATATTATAATATTTAAATTTACTAAATTATTTAATAATATAATTTAGTTTTAGTAAATTTAAATATTAAAAAAATATTTAAATTTACTAAAACGCATTCAGCAAATTTCAATAAATAAAAATGTTCAAGTTATGACACAACCCAAATCCACGCATCTTAATACAAATTCAAGTTAAGTTCGACATTCGTGTCAAAATGACAATTTAAGAATTCCATACACTGCCCAATGCACGCATTCGGCAGCTAACTTGCCCATTTGATGAATAAAGCAACGGGCTTGCACTTTTCATGAATTCGGCAATTTTTTGCCGATTTCACGCAATAGGCAATTTCACGGATTCGGTGTAACATCTATGCATTGTAACGTAACGGTTTGTCCCTGAAACAGTTCTAAAACCGCTGTTTCCCTGAGTTGAACGCCTGTCAAGCATGAAGCTTAACAAACTTGTACGAGGGTTGATTTTTAGTTTTGGCAACAATGCTATAGCGACGCCGTACATCGGAGTCAGGCAATGCCGTTTATGCCACAGGATAGCTACATGCGCACGGTCCCTCCGAGCAAAGGAATACACCTTTTCCCCTCCATGCCCGTGAGTAGCGACAACAAGAACAGAGCAGTTGTGAACAGAGCGGTCGCAGCCTTTTCTGCAAGTCTGTTGATTCATGTGGAACGCATCTTGAGGCAATTTTTCACATTCTTAGACGGTCCTTCAGGATGTGAAGCACAGTCGAAGGCGCCAGTCCTGTATCTTTAGCTAACTCTCGAATCGTGGAGTCTCCACTAACGCCGTACTGCTGGATGACCAGACTGAGGCAATGTCTGACATATTTTCGCGTCCTTCTCAGAAGACTTTTACCCACCTTGCCACCTTGGAAAGGTAATGCAGATGCACCGCAGGCCTCTTGTAGTTCTTGGTGACACAGTCGTGCTGTGCGACCTCTAGCACATTCAATTTTTAACCAGCTCCTCTGCTCCTGCTTTGAAAACATTGCGACTGTATTCCGCGACCACCCTGTTCACAATAGCTCTGTTCTTGTTGTCACTGCGTATGGGCATGGAGGGGAAAGCGTGAGTTCCTTTGCTTTAAGGGACGGTACGCATGTAGCTAACCAATGGCATAAACGGCATTGCCTGACTCCGATGCACGGCGTCGCTATAGCATTGTTGCCACTACTAAAAAATCAACCCTCGTATTCAGGGAAATCCAAACAATAGGGTTGTCCAGCATTGCTCAGTCACCTCAAGAAGTAGGGGGTCGGCGCGAACCTTCACAGTTATGACCAAATAAACGCAAAAACACAGTTATTCTTTTTGAAACATTCAGACATTTATTCTATAAAACTTTCTGAAGAAGTTAACATGGTTTAATATATAACATCTAGAGCCCGTTATTGCTCAAATATTTGAATATGGTATTTATCCTGTTTGATGTTATAAATTTTAAGCCTAAAAAACGTTTGGTTTCTGCGTTGTCCCGTCCGGTAATGGGATGCGAGAATACGATGATAGGAGCTAAGCTCTAAAGGGCGTTTCACATGGATCCGGAAATCGGACGGTTTCTCTTTCACATGGCCACGAAACGTCGCCTGTACGAACGATTTGAATGTTACATGTAGTATATATGTCGTCGGAGAGAGTTTCGTTACCATTTTAAAGAGAATACATCCGATTCGTGGATCCGACCGTCCGATTTTCGCAACCATGTGCAATGGGCTTAAGAGAGAGTGTTTTATAATAATTTTATATATTATATATATTAAACATATATATAAAGATGCTGTTTTTTTAAAAATTTTAGATAGTTTGGTTGTAGTTTTTAATTTTAAAAAGAGCTAAGTCTTGATATATTGCGTTTTTGTTTTCTAAATTATTTCTAAATTTTGCCGCTGAAGATGTGGAGGTAATTTTGCGTTATATCCATAGAAACAGTGATTTGTTTTTTGGTATTAGCGTTTTCAAATCCTAAATCACTGTCCGGCTTTATATGTTTAGTAATATAAGTCAATTTTATTCTTATATTCTATACTTACTAAATTTTTAAATTGCAAATAATTAATTGAAATCTTGGCTTTGCGAAACTCGAAGAGGTTGCTTTGAATTTCGCCTGTTCGATATAAGCCTAATTTTGAAGTTTATGTTTCATGGCTTCTTATTAAGGTATTTACTTATTTTATTTTATTTTATATTTCATAATTTTAACTCAATATTACAGATTTTGCTCTTTTTAAGTTTAATTTTAAATTTAAATATATAAAATTAAATACGTCTTCATTCCTTCGTTTTTATTTAGTATTTTTTGCTTTTAGATTTAGGTAATTTAGTTATAGTTTGGTTTTAATTTTAAAGCATAGAAAAGTCGCCTAATTTGGGGATGTTTTTTTAAGTCAAGAAAATGAAAACCATGAATGTTAGCAGAAACACTAAATATACTTTATTTAACACGTTAGAATGATGATGCACGTTCAATTTCTGCTCTTGTTATACACTTACATTAGATATGCTGCAAAACAAATAATGTTGCAAAACTCTCTTTCTTCAAAATGGGTTCCTAATTTGTGGAAGTCTTATGACCATTGTATATAAACCAAATAATTAGATATTTGGCACCTGTAGCACCTTTAATGACACCTATCACAAACATATCTCTTCCTTGCAGAGCCAGCACATGCTGTATGTGCCCAGTTCATGCATTTGGAGCACCGAATCCAGTTCTCTCCATTGTGGTCGTCAGAGAAGAGCCCTGCACAATAGATGCACTCCGCGTTACGCTGCACAACTGTAATACCAGTTTCGTCACAGTTAAACAATCTGGCTGGGTTGCTCTTGATTGAAGCTAAGGCGGGCTCATAAATGTCAAAAAACTTGCTAACAGCTTCGTCTGTGAAACCCTTAGCTCTGGAGAATGAAAGTCCTTGGGGAGACCTAACAGACAGTTCGGGATTCCTTTTTTGGAAGTTGCGTAACCATTTTTTACCAGCTTCCAGTTTGTCTTTCGAAAATGGGTTTTCAATGTTATTTTTTATAGCAAGCTGATAGGCAAATCTTCGGACATCTTCTCTAGAGAGACAATAGAATCGCTGTTCCATTTGGATGCAATAATTCTTCAAGTCCTCTCCTTCCTTCAAGTCAAGTTGCTAAAAAACATCGCGTGATTAATGGACGACCACTTATAGAAAGCAAATGTGATTAAACATACATATAGGCGAACTTAATGTTACAACGAATAATTTGGGATCCCAATTTGGGGAGCCCCATATTAGGACTCCCAGACTTCCCCAAATTGAGGCACCTGCACGTGCTAACAACGTGTTTTATTAGTGCACTAATAGAGAGTTTCGTGGCCATTTTAAATAGAATACATCCGATTCGTGGATCCGACCTTCCGATTTTCGCAACCATGTGCAATGGGCTTAAGAGAGAGTGTTTAATATATATAATATATAGAATTATTATAAAACATATATATAAAGATGTTGTTATATTGGTTAATTTTTTTAAATTTTAGATAGTTTGGTTGTAGTTCTTCATTTTAAAAAGAGCAAAGTCTTGATAATTTAGAAAACAAAAACGCAGTATATTTCTAAATTTTTGCCGCTGAAGATGTGGAGGTAATTTTATTTAAGTATTTCTTAGGTAATTTAAATTAATTATTTTTATTTTGCATTTTCTATTATTTAAGTAATTTTTAATAAGATCATAAAAATAATCTTTTATATCATAATTTTCTAATATTTTTAATTGTATTTTATGATCACTTTTATCAAAAGCGTTGCTAAACTCTATAAAAGCTATTATTGATATTTGACTTTTATTCAATTTTGTGTGATTTCGTTATTTAAATGATTTAATAGATCTTCAGTTCCTTTATTGAAAAGGATATTGGTTTGTTTTGAGATACTTGATTTTGCAATAAAATCATTTATTGATTTAGTAAAATAACTTTCTATGTATATGTTTTGAAACATTTAATAAATAAAATTAGCCTATAATTAGAAAAATTGTCCATATTTCCTCCTTTATGAATTGGTATAATTTCAACAATTTTCCATAATGGATAAATTTTACTTGGAACAGGATCAATCAGAATATTTTTCTTTAAGTTATAATTTTTATTAAGAATATTTATATTATCATTTTTTTTTTCATTTTCGATTAGAATTCCAAAATAATCTGAAATATTCCATTTGATGATATATGATTTGATATAATTTATCATATGGGAAAACGTATAGATCATTGCTTTTGTAGTATGGGCTTGTATAGAACTATTTCTAGTAGTTCTAGAGATGTGAATAATATAACCAAGATTGTATTAAAAGTGACTTTGACGAGAAACGGAACTACTTGAATCAAATGGAAAACAACAATTTTAGTCCAGCAAATAGATACCAAAAAAGGGGGATTACCTTACAAAAGGTCCGATAGTTCTAATTTTTTGATATGTTGTCTAGGATGGTTAGTAAATGTTTAAAATGCAAAATGCAAATCCCCCCCCCCCACCTCCGCGCCCGCCGCCATCTTAAAAACCCTTGCAAAAATTGGTACTTTCTTTAGATTTTCGCTTATAATGTCTGTTTGTTGCATTTTAGCTATAAAAGAGTTCTATGCGATGTTGTAGAGAATACAATTTCCTACAATATGGTTTTTAAATTTTGTTTCTAGGACTGATAGTTACGGATATATGCACTTTTTGAAAAAATGAAAAAAAGCGCAGTTTTCAGAAATTTGTAAAACTTCTAACTTTAGGACGCTGTAATTCAGGTATTGCCTATTCTAGGGAAACAAGTATCAGAATAAAATGTGTAGGGAATTTAATTACCTACAAAACGTATGTATAGTTTTATGAATAAATCCTACAGAGTGTGGGGTAAAGAAAAATCAAGAACAACGGAATATTGCGGTTTTTGCTATTGTGACGCACTAGTCCAGCAAATAAAGAGACCAAAGAGGGGGGTACCTTACAAAAGGTCCGATAGTTCTAATTTTTTGATATGTTGTCTAGGATGGTTAGTAAGTGTTTAAAATGCAAAATGCACAATTCCTCCCCCGCCGCGCCCGCCGCCATCTTAAAAAACCGAAAAAAATTGGTACTTTCTTTAGATTTTGGCTGACAACTTCGTTTTGGTGCATTGAGAGCTACAAAAGAGTTCTACGCAATGTTGTAGACAATACAATTTCCTACAATTTAGTTATTTAATTTTGTTTCTTTGACTGATAGTTACGGAGATATGTTTGTTTTAAAGAAATAAACAAAAACGCACTTTCTGGAAACTTGTCAAACTTCTAACTTTAGGACGCTGTAATTCAGTTATGGCCTATTCTAGGGAAACAAGTAATAGAATAAAATGTGTAGGGAATTTAATTTCCTACAAAACGCATGTAAATTTTTTGACCCTACGGAGTATGGGGTAAAAAAAATCAAAACCAACGGAATATTGTGGTTTTTGTTAATGTGACGCACGCGGCGGGGGAGGAATTGGGCAGTTTGCATTTTAAACAATTACTAACCATCCTAGACAACATATCAAAGAATTCGAACTACCGGACCTTTTGTAAGATACCCCCCTCTTTGGTCTCTTTATTTGCTGAACTAGTGCGTCACAATAGCAAAAACCGCAATATTCCGTTGTTCTTGATTTTTTTTACCCCACACCCCGTAGAGTTGATTCATAAAACTATGCATGCGTTTTGTAGGGAATTAAATTCCCTACACATTTTATTTTGATACTTGTTTCCCTAGAATAGGCCGTATTGTAGGAACTTGGATGCTCTACAACATTGCGTAGAACTCTTTTGTAGCCGAAATATACCAAACAGACGTTATAAGCGAAAAACTAAAGAAAGTAGCAATTTTTTTTGTTTTCTTAAGATGGTGGCGGGCGCGGAGGGGGTGGGGGATTGTGCATTTTGCATTTTAAACACTTACTAACCATCCTAGACAACATATCAAAAAATTAGAACTACCGGACCTTTTGTAAGGTAAAACACCTCTATTCGTTGGACTATTATTTTCTCATTTCACAAGAGGCATTTCAAAATGAATTTAAAATATTTGCTCAAAATTATTTTTGAAAAAAAAATCAAAGAAAATGAAAATTTAGATATAAAAAAAGCTTGCAGCAAAGTAATTATTTTTTTTCTACTTGCTATTATTGAACGTTTCTTTAATGTCTAAGCAATGTGAATATTTCAAAGTTTCTATTTTTGTCTCTTATGGTAAATCTGTAATATTTCTCTTCTCTTTAAATTATTTCAAAATACTTCTGTTTACTTTCTTTAATTCTCATATTTACTGAAGCAAAAAAAAAAAAAATTCGACATCAGATGGTCAATAGATTTTCTACGAAAACAAAATAACTGATTTGTAAGCAGAATTTAGAAAGTTGGGAAGTTGTATGTAACTGAACAGTACCTGCAAGTAACTTGGTTGATAAACAATTCTTCCGTACATTTATCCACACATTTCTCAACAGCTTCAGCAGTTTCACAGGACGAATGGGATAAATTCATTTTGAATACCTAGTAAATACATATACTTTAAATATATAACATATAAAAATTAAATAAAATAATATATCTACGAGTAAGCAATAACAGGAATTTTTGAATGATATAAAACGTGCAACTATTTTTCATTGCTATTTTCATGAATCTCGTTTCACTCCGAGAATATGAAAAATATTGAGCACCAAAAACATTTTCAGTATCATTCGATTTAAGGAAGTAGTTTGTAAGAAACATAGGTGGATTCACTTATTAAAGAACTTTTATCATCTTTATTAACATCATATGACTGGAATCATGCTGTTGATTTATAAGATGGATAGCTCTTAGTATAGAGGATAACAGGAAGTCAAGATTCACGATTAATTATAAACTAGCATCAGAAAATTAACTTAAATTATACAATAGAATTTGTTGGATATTCTGTCATAGAATTACTCAATGGTCCTGTGATTCTAAGAGGTTGCTGACAATGGATATTGTAACTATGACTGAATGACTAGTAAGCAGCAAGGAGTCCAGAATGCAGCTCCATCCCTCACCAGCCTTATAACACTTATCCGTGGTTTTGAAAGCGTTCATGTAAGGAGAGGATTAAGGGAGTCTACGTTTAATTTTTTTGTTAAATGTACTAGTGATGGGCCCAAAACCTAGTCATTTAATTTATAAATCAAGGAAAGAATTAAATAAGGAGCGACGGCGTTTGCCTATGATGCGAGTAGGTTTGTTTGCAAACAGGGCCGGAGCAGCGGCGATGGCCCCGCCGCGCCTTGTAGTCTTTCAGATCGTAGGGTGTCTGATCAGAATAGCAGGAGGCGCCCGCTGTTTTACCCGACGTTCGTCCCCCACGTTGGCCGAGGCGAGTGATAAAATAAAATGAGTTAAGATAAGTTATGTCTAGTGAGTAATACGGATAACAGTTTTGAAGAACTGACCACAGACTTAATAAAGGAATAATATACAGTAGAGTCCCGCTATTCCGAACCCCGCTATTCCGCCTATTCCGAAAAGAGTTCAGAAAAAATATGGGATTTTTTTTAACTTAAAAACATGAGAAATTAAAAAGACGTTCGTGAAAAAACGTATATTTATTGTTATACAAAGAAGTTAAATAGATCAACGCTGTATAGAGCCGACACTAGCAGATGTCCCCGCACTTAATTTACACCTTAATTTAATACGTTGATATTATTCATGAAATCCGCCTTTTCCGAATTCCCGCTAAATCGAACAGTGTTCGGTCCCAATTAGTTCGGAATAGCGGGACTCTACTGTATATGTTTTCAAGAGTATAATGAGGATAGATAATGAATATGGATACATTAATATGTAGGTAAGGGAACCAATTGCGGATCCAGTTGTTTATCATCTTAGTTACCACATTTGTCAACAGATGGCACAGGTATACAGAATCCCGATACCTTGATGAGCTTCGTTTTGGTATTACAGTTTGTTTGGAGTTTCAAGATGAGCCGTTATGTGAATTTGTTAATAATTTGTCAGAATTTCAAGAGAAAATTAAGGTGAGTTAGCCTGAAAATTATTTGTAGTTATTCTACAATAGATATATCTTAGAATTAATGTATGTATGATAATACAAGGTTTAATATAACCGGGAAAAAATAAAACATACTGTTTTCTGCCTCTGGCCATGTTTGCGGGAAATTCTGCATCATCGTGTGTGTTGCACCTGACGACACCCTTTTTGCAAATTCTCCAAAAGGGTACATCGATTCTAAGCTGCTTTATACGTGGTTTGTCGATTTCTAACCAAAATTCCTGCAAAACGTCCCATTCTTCTCCTGCTGGATGGTCACATCTCTCACCTTTCCAGAAACACTCTCCTTCTTGGTCTTTCCTTCAGACTGTATCCATCTTTTACAGCCCCTCGATGTCGGAGTGTTTGGACCTCTGAAGAAGTCTTTCGCAGTAGAATGCACTAAAGGAATACGAAAGAACAAAAAGAAGAATCTGCACCTCTACGACTTTTGCAAAGTCTTTACTCCAGCATGGATAACCTCCGTAAGTCCAAAAAACATTCTTGGGGGGTTTCAAGGAAGTGGAATCTGGTCACTAAACGCCGATGCAATCCGCAGTAACTAATTCTTCAGAGATTTCTCTCCTCAGACAACGTCAGATGGAGCCAGTGTATCATCGGCGCTAACTTGTGAATGAAGCTTCTACGGCAAAAATGATTTGTGGTTTCGAAATCAGCTTAAAAAACTGAGTAAGTAGGCCAAATTTCATTAAAATGGATGCAGCGGTATCAAAATTATTTGGTTTTGAACGTATGTTTTGTTAGAATTTCAGTTGTCTAGGTCAGTTCCCAAGGATAAAATTTCTAGGAAACAACATGGAATGACAAAATGAACTAATATTTCGTCCAATTTGAGTAACCTTGATTCAATGGTACCATTGAGAACTCTGGATCTATCTTAATAGCTTAATTATATCGAGTTACAGACAGACAGACAGACAGACAGACAAACTTGGCCAATTATATATATTTGATACTAACCTCTATTGTTTCGAAAGTAATCTTAGCGAATAATATTCCAGACAGTATAAGTCCTGCATCAAGTTGAGGATACAAATCACTTTCGTGTTGCATTAGAATAAACATCTGTAAAGATTATATATTATCATATTTTATTTCTTAGATTAATAAAAATCTGTCTAAAACT
>JAFIDM010008419.1:2007746-2023309 GCA_023159025.1 Thereuonema tuberculata | reverse complement strand
AAACTAATAAAATATCTGCCAAAATATACACAAAAATAATATCAAAATTTAAAAATTATCATCATCTCTAAAGGAAAAAAAATCAACAACTGCAAAAGGTTATGCAAATGTCAAGAAAAGTGAGGAACAGGAAGTGTTTAAAAAGACATGGAAATAATTTGCATGTAGATTGAATCCAATGGACAAGTATAAGCTGACATTGTAGATGCAGAGCAGTAAAACTCAGATAACATACACTGAAACTGTCTCATTGACTAAACATTGTGGACATTGTTCTAAACAGATAAAGATGCCTCTATGTAGACGTTAATTTCAGCTCCAACTCTTAACATAAGGTATCTAAAGGTAACATGACCACCTTCAATTTATTTGAATAATTTTTTATCATGACTATGGTATTTACAAAATAAAACTAAATGGCAAGACAAACTATGGCTCTTCGATGTTATGTAAAATATATCTCAAGACTTAACCTCAAGGGTTTTGTTTTTCAATTTTTGAAAAAACCTGCATTGTATAAGAATATCTCCATGTGAAGGTAATAAGATGAAATTTAAAAAAAATCATTCTTATATAAAAAAATTGTAATTGTAATAATAACTTACAATATGTGGTATAGGTGTGAACAACATTCACTCATTGCTTGTAAGGAAATAAAGACAAACTTACAAGCAACAATATGATAAAAGCGTCTCGATTCGTTGTGAAAAGTAAAATGACGATATTCCCTGGGTTCAGTGTTCTCATTATCCCTCAAAAGGGGCTGGCTATGTTCACTTCTTACCTTGTGATTTCGTATGCTAGGACTTTCTTTTCGATACCGTTTCAATTAACGGCAGAAAGATAATGTTGCCATTTTATCTGCATTAGCAGTATTTGCATAAACTATCCTACTCTGAGCATTTGAATTATAGATGTTAAAGAAGTTTTTACCTTACAAAGATGTAGCCGTCCATGTTGGACAGAATATCAGCACCATCGTGCGAATTGGACATCGGTGAGTTGAAGTAGGATACTTCAACAGAAATCGGGAAGTCGGGAATATAAAGTCATAGAGTGAAAGCTCAGCCATATGAATTGAATGACGTGTTCTTGAGCTCACAGCATCTCCAAAGTGACTGAAAGCAGGGAAATCAATATGAAGTTGTCGTCTTCGATTGCGTTTATCCTGCAAGCATGTTTTCAGTGGTGTTGCCTTATACCGAACTGGAACGAACAGATGTGGTGTGTAACGTGAAGTTTAATGACGAATTTTGTTTTTGTCATGGATGTCGCCATCCAGGAGAAAGAACTCCCCCGGTACATTCCTTCAGCGCCTTGTGTGATAGTATAGGATTCCATTAGACTGACATCTCTTTCAGAGCTGGTCATCATACGGAGAATCTCTAACTATCAATGATATTTCTTTGGCAATACCATACATTTTATCAACTACATAACGCACGTCTCCATACATCCCGCCTTATTATACACGAGCAAAACGTTAGAGTAATGGCATGGACAGCACTCTCGCCCGATCTTTCACCTACTGAATACGTCTGGTACATCCAGACAATGCTCCAAATACTATGGTTCAACTGGAACAACGACTTCGCGATACTTATCGTTAGGAGGACATCCTTGACTTGAAAGTTAGCCTCCTTTGCCATTCAAAAGGACACTACTCTGCTGCACAGAATGATTCAATATCTTTCGAATATTATTTCCCCAGAATGGATCTATTCTAATTTTAATAACAGCAAAGTTGCTGTCTGAGTTGCTATCAAATAGCATCACTCCATTTCGTTGTGCACTTTTTTCTCTTTCCTATTAATTCCTGTAATAAATAATTGGAGACTTCGTTAGTTCGAAATACAGTAAATAATTGCAATCTAGTTTCAAAAATCCAATTTTTGTAACAAATGAAATATATCGTATATAAAGCTGTATTAGATAATAGAACAAATGACTATATTATAACTAATAAAATCATGCCAGATTTGAATTAGATCTTTTATATTTTTAGAGTTGTTCATATATTTAACACCTCTCAATTGAAGCTATAAAAAAATAAAAATATCTAAAAATATTTAATTGAAAATAATAATAATTTTTTAATTGAAATCTAACATAACTTTAGCAATTACAAAAGTAGCCTTATCTATGGAAAGCAGAGATCTCTGTTGGTGTAATAAAGTTAATGTTTAGATACTATATATTGACTCTTTGCTTGAATAAATAATTAAATATTACATTTTCTGAGAAATTTTCCAAAACTTTTTATCAAATTCAGTGCCGATCAATTGTTGTTGTCTACTTTTTGTAGCAAACATTGATTTAGAATTAACAATCTATCCTGATATCTTCACTCATAAATATTAGAAGAACTACTCTTGTCTCTCAGCAGAATACTCTAATCATTCTTTTTCGAAGAGAACAATTTCCTAATTGCTGTGAGTTTAAATATTTACATTGTAATTGTGCAGGCAGTTTCTTCTTTTAGTAATACAAAAAAGGCTGTTTTAATTTTGTCGTGAAGTAGCAAGTATTACTATAAATTTACGAATCTTAAAAACATATTTGAATGATCTGTTTCGGGTTGAAATTATTTCATTGAATATTTTGCATTATGGTTTATAGTAGGGAAAAAAATCCTTTAAAGATGGGAAAACATTTAGTGTGATTTTGTTATAAATCTTTAAAAGTAGAAAGCCTTATTATTCATAGTGATAATCACATAGTTATAGAACACGAATAGAATCTGCCAAGATATCAATTTCATTTCAATTGCTCAACTGGTGTGAGCAAGAATTGTGATTAATTATTTTTTTTCCTTTTTTCGTAGCATTTCTGCAAAACAAATTACTAATTCTAAAGTGGTATCTGACAACTAAACTTTTGACAATAGACAAAATAGACTTATTTGAATAGCAATTAATTGGGATTGGATAAAATATTCCTTAATTAACAGATTTTTAAGAAAAAAGTTAAAAATAATAAAATTTATTATTTTCATTTTCAATAATAAAGTATATTAATATTTATCTGCTGACTTGAATTAATAAATTTTATTTATTTGGTGATGTTAACGTATAAAGTATGTTCAGGTAAATACAGCAGTCGAGTATTTCTCAATTTCCTTCAGTTTTACCCACTGGTGCATTCAATACTTTCCCTGGGCACGTTAGGATCGTGATGTAAGAATTTCTCTCCAGACTGTTCTGAACTCTATGAAGTATTTGTTCTTTCATGAAGTGTGGGAGGAACGGAATTGCTATTTTTCTAAGTTAAAAATCCTTTTTTAGTAGCTGAAAGATAATTGCTAATAAAAAATAAAACTTTAACGTGCGGGAAAACCTTTAGCCAAAAAATCAACCCAAGGAAATAATTACTTGAAACAGTTTAGTGAAATGCAATCGGTTTCAGCTATCTATCTTTAGTTTCCTTCAGGCATACAAGAAATAGAAAATGCTCAATTAAAATTATACAATTAAAAATGCAAATAAATTAATTCATAGAACGACCAATGGTGAATAGGAACGAAGATGATCTCATAAATGGCAGCGCCCTCAGCAACGGTCTCAAGAAACTTTCACAAAGGTTAACTGTAAATGTCATCAATAAACAGCCGAGAAAGTTACCGGTAAACAACAACCAACTACGGAACTTCACCACAAGAAAAGAACAACATCCGAAACAAAATAAATAAATAACTAAATATAATTTTCTTTTTATTATATATTATTGCTATACCTAGTCTAAGACTAACCAATAGCTATTAATCTAGTTTATTACTTAAATTATATTATAGTCTATTATATTATTATCTGGTTGTAAGAATCTGTCCATTGACATATCTTATTTTTTTTTAATTCTGCTTACTACTGCTCCCACATAAATACAATAATTTAGTCCTTTTCAATCTTCTTTTAATTGTCTTATTCTTCAATAACTTAAATGCTTCTCTATTTGGATGGTGCTGTAATCGTATTTTATGCTTTAGGGCCATTTTTTTTATTTCCTCTGCTACACATTCCATCTTCGAATCCCTGTGTAAATCAGAGTTTCTTATATACCAGGGAGCATTAACTATGTTTCTTAACACTTTATTTTGAAATCTTTGTTTTATTTGAATATTACTCATTTTAGAGCAACCCCACATCTGTGCTCCATACAACCAAATTGGTTTCAGAATCTGTTTATATAATAAAAGTTTATTCTCTACTGTCAATTGTGATGTTCGTCCAATCAGCCAATAGAGTTTCCTATATTTAATTTCCAATTCTTCTTTCTTTTTTTTAATATGTGTCTTCCATCTTAGTTTGGCATCAAGATTCATATCCAAATATTTAGCCTCATTCACAAAAGGTATTTTTGTCCATTCATTTCCAACGGGATTACTTTATTCTTTTTATATGTAAAATTTATATGTACCGATTTATTTTCATTAAGCCTTATTCTCCATTTTTTAGTCCACCTGTTTATATTTTCAAGAGCAGCTTGTACCTTTTCTGCTGCCTTTTCAAAGTTATCCTCAACTGCTAATGTGGCAGTATCATCAGCAAATGTTGCTATAATTGTGTTTTTTGTTTCAGGAATATCACAAGTATATAACAAGTACAAAATAGGGCCCAGCACACTACCCTGCGGTACTCCCGCATTTATACTTTTTACATCTGAGTAATCTCCTTCATAATTTACCCTAAATATTCTATCTCTAATATATGAGGCTAATATCTGACTATATTGTTTGGTAAAAATTGCTTCATTTTATATATCAAGCCCTCATGCCAAACTTTGTCAAAGGCCTGAGCTACATCTAGAAATACTGCTGTACAAATTTTCTTTTCTTCAAGTGCTTGTTCAATTTTTTCCACTATTCTGTGTACTTGTTCAATTGTTGAATGTTTATTTCGAAAGCCGAACTGATGGTTTGGAATTAAATTTCTATCTTCTATAATCGGTTTTAGTCTTTTAAGTAGCAGTTTTTCAAATAATTTTGATATAACTGGAAGTAATGAAATGGGTCGATATGAAGAAACTTCTGTTAGTAATTTCCCAGGTTTTGGAATCATAATTACTTCCGCTATTTTCCATTGTCTGGGTACATGCTTTAATCTAAAAGCAGCATTGATTAAATAAACTAGTTTAATAATTGCTTTTCTTGGTAATTGTTTTTAAAATCTCACCAGTGATAAGATCATATCCTGGGGCCTTCCTTAATTTAATTTGTTCTTTAATGAATGTTTCCACTTCTTTGCATGTTACTGGAGGTATTTCTATTATATCCATTTCTTGATCGATTATTTGATCCTGTTGCATTAATTCAGTCTCTTCATTTGGTTTGAAGATTTCTTCCAAATATTCTGCAAATAATTGCGCCTTTTCTTTACTTTCTTTAGCCCATATCCCATTTTTCTTCTTTATAGCAGAATTATGCTGTATAGGTCTTTTAATCCCTTTTGTTGCTTTCCATAAAGAGTAGTTTGTTTCACTGTCTGGTGTAAGTTCTTTCAGAAATATATTTATTGTTTCATTTTTGATTATTTGAATTTCTCTTGTTAATTGTTTTGTAAGTTTATTAAGTTGTGTTTTATCCTCAGGTTTTCTTGTTTGTTGCCATTTTCTTCTAGCTATCCTTTTTTCTATTATCAATTCCCTTATTTCTCTGGGATAATTTATCCCCAGTGTTTTCCTTTTCAGTTCTGGAGTATTGTTCCAAGCAGCTTGCTGTATATTATCTGTTAGATTCTCCACTTCCTTTTCTAAATCATTTATATTATTTAAAGGTACTTTTAATTGTATCTTTTCCTCTAGTTCTATTCTAAAGTTTACCCAGTCTGTTAATTTACTGTAAACCAACATATTGGCCAACAGATCGATGTAAGTTACCTGATTTATTGGATTTTTTTATTAGTAGAAAAATACCAGTAAAGTATGTGAAGGTGGAAACAAGCTATGAACTGGACTCAGATCATTCACCAGTGCTGTTGACTTTAAGTGATAGAATAATTGAGAGAGAAAATAAACCAAGTCTTGGTAATAAATAAATTAAATATAAAATAATACACTTTGAGAAGTTCATATCAGAGATCATATCATTTCATAACATTTAAGATATTGATAACGTACACTTAAATAAATTCGTAAATAAACTATTTAAGCGCTGTTTCCTCTTTGTTTCTGCAGTTGTATATCTTCTTTTTACAACAATCTATCAGCTTATTGTATATTATTTTTTTTAAGAGCCAAATTCATAGAGTAATGTGAAACCTCTTTTAAGAACGGTGTGACAAAACTAACTCATTTCAATCCCATTGCTTCATAAAGCAACTCCTAAAATGCCCTTATTTTTATCATCTGTGCTGCTATCTGTCGGTATCTGATTCCAATCACTCAAATAACTTCCAGAAAAATCCACTAGATGATTGGTGCCTATTTATTGATAGCTCTAAGCAGAGTTTGAAATGCGTCCTTCTACATAATGGCAACAAATACGGCTCAATACCAATTGCTCATTCAACGCAAATGAAGAAGAATGCGACGCCATAGCTTTGGTCATGGAGAAGATAAAATATCAGGAACATCAATGGGTAATTTCTGCGGACTTAAAGATGGTAAACGTTCTCCTTGGACAGCAAACTGACGACACTAAATATCCTTATTTCCTGTACGTCTCCGATAGCAGGGACCAAAAAAAAAACACTAGATAAAAAAGGAGTGGCCTAAGAGAAAAAACAGGGCTGATGAAAAAAAAATATCATTAAAGAGCCTCTAGTTGAAAGAGAGAAAATCATCTTTCCGCCATTGCATATCAAGCTAGGCCTAATGAAGAAAATTATAAAGGCTCTTGATAAGAATGGAACATGCTTTGCTTACATAAGAAGAAAACTGCCTCAGATAAGTAAAAAAAAACTTAAAGTTGGAATTATCGATGGCCCACAAAAAACCGCTTATAAAAGATCTGGCTTTTGTGGAGTTCATGAATGAGGCTGAGCAGAAAGCATGGATGTCATTCGTCGAGGTGTCAGAAATTTCCTGGGCAACCGCAAAGCTGAAAACTATGTTGAGCTAGTAAACGAGATGCTAAACTTCAGAAACCTTGGATGTAATATGAGCATAAAAGTTCACCATCTACACAGCCACTTGGATCGTTTTCCTGAAAATTTAGGCGATACAAGAGAAGAACAAGGTGAAAGATTTCACCAGGAAATAAAAACTATGGAGAACCGCTACCAAGGAAGATGGGACACCCACAAGATGGCAGATTACTGCTGGAACCTCAAAAGAAACTGTTCAAACAAAGTACATTAAGAATGTCACGCAAAAGAAGTTTCCGAAGACTGACTTTTCTTTGATCAGTGATTTTTCTTTTCTTCAAAACTAAGTATAACTGTAGCTATTAAAGTGCTACTGTATATTTTTTTAAGATTTTCATTGCTATAAAGTGCTCTAGAAAATATATAAAGTTTTTATTAGAAAACCAACACACACATCCGTATATTATAGTATCATTAGGTAAGTCACGATATTTTTATTTCTCAGAAACTAGAGCTGCTAAAGAAAAACTAATGTCATATTTGGATTCAGCATCTCAGTTACACTTAAAATCAGCTCTAAATACTACAGCACCAAAACAACTGTTGGTCTGTGTTACGCGACCACATCATGGGATTGATTATTTGGTTCGTAGCTTAATTTTTACTTGTATCAGATAATAAAATACATTACGTTACCTTCGAATATGGATGAAGATAATTAATTCCAAGAGTTTTGATATCATTAATCACTGTATTGATCATTGTTACAGGTCCAAGGACTTCCATACTTGCTAAGTTACAAAAAAACAGTTACATAAGAAACATATTTTAAAAAATTGAGAAATATAATTGATTACAATTAAAAGAAAGAAAACAACTACAATAGCAAAAATTTAACACATAATTTAAAAAAGTAATTGTTCTCAAAAATAACTAATGTATGAATTCTCAGCAAATTTAGGGAAGAAAAATCTTTCAAGCCTTTTTACAAGCCTATTTCAGACAATACAAGAAAATTTAAATAAGAAAATAAAAAGAAGGTTAGTGCAAGATTTACATTTTAGTAAGTTTGGTTTGAAATACGCTTGAAAAAGGAAGGGAGATTTTTTCTTTCCGACAATATGCTGAGTTTTAATAGATTCAATAAATGTATTTTATTTACTATATTTATAGGTGTAAGGATGTGGTTATTTATAATAATCATATGACGGACTAGAAGACAAGAGATTAGAAGGAAATATGGACTTAATACTTAGAATTGTTCTAAAGCACAAAATTAAGGGCGACTCATTAAAACCCACGTGGACATTGAACGTATGAATAATCAATTTCAACGAAAAATTTTACTTGCATAAACATTTATTATTACAAATTTCCGAAAAGTTAAGACAAAGTTACATGAGTTACATCATATTTATAATAAGTTTAACGTAACTACTTTTTTAATATAAAGATTACTTTTTTCATTTACATAAGAAGACCATTCCAATCTTAAATTAAAATTTAAGGTGTGCGAGATGTATTTTGATTGAGTAAAAAACCTGTAATACACATGACTAAGAACAAGAAAAAAATTGAAAAAAAATTACAATCGATTTCGTTTGAACTTAGGCAAACATCGTTTGGTGAAGAATATAATAGAAGATCCAGTCTTTGGAGGCAAACTCACACTTCCAAACCAATTAACATGCAGATGTAAATAAGGTATATCACTTTATATTCATCATATCTCATTTTTTAATTATTCATTTACATACACAATATTTCGTCAGGAGCAATTTCATGACATTCTCAAGCCGCTTTTAAAAATTAATAATACATAGATTCGAAGAAACTTACACTAAATATAACAATAATTTACATATGCTTATTATGTTCGAAAACAATTTACATATCTTTTGATATGTTTACTTTGTTAGAATAAAGATCTTAAGAATGTTTGACAATAATAATTTATTAAAACTTTTAATTCATATATACAAATTCCACACTAATTTCATTAAAAGATTTAAATAGGATTAAAAATTAACAATTTATAAAAAAAAAAAGATTAATACTATACATTAAAAAAAAAATCAGCCAAAACATTCGGCCAGCGCCTAGCTCTGCAATGAACCGGTACTACAGACGCACAGTGGCTCGTGGCAAGATCATCGAAGGGATATATAAGATCTGACATCAAGGCAACAACGAGCAGGATTTGTTCCAATGCGGAATGGTAAAGCAGCGCATTTATCCGACTTTGACAAAGGTCAAACTGTAAAATTTAATTACAGCATCTCCGAAACATTAGGACCTATCAAAGATGATCCAAAAAATAGAGAAACAACGAACAGTGGGCAAGGTCTGGCCACGAAGCATTCATGGAAGAGGTAAGCGTAAGCTGTCTCGTCTTCTACAAAGCAGTAACAGGGTAGAAAAGTAATACATACATTGTTAATACTGGTGCTGAATACTCTTGTGTTCATCAACACTCTGCAATAAGTGGTTACGTAGCGTCAGACCCTGTCGTGTGTCTCTGTTATCTTCTGTTCATCACCGAAAGCACTTGCAATGGCACGTAGCATAAAAATTGCACCATTGAGGAATGAAAGGAGGTCGCCACGAATGACGATTCTTTTTAATCTATATGGCAGTGCGCGACGTTTACTAAACGAAGACTTCTCCCCTGGATGTGATACTGTGGAACGAACACAGGGAATTGGAAGAAGTAGGATGGTCTGGGTGATACTTTCATGGGGTATGCTTGCATCTACCATCCCTATAGATCTATGACAGTTCTCTCTATATGAATGTTGTTGCTGATCAAGTATACCCCATTAAGGCGAGTGTGTCCTTTTATCATCAAGACAATGCTCCAAGTCATTCAGTTCCGATTGTCAGCGAATAATTCACAGATATTGAGGAAGATTTCCAACTGTTACTTGTAGCGTCTACTACTTATTAAATTAATTTCTACATTAATCGTGAATCTTTTCGTAAGACGCTAAGAGGGAGAGAAAAATAATTATTTGTGAGGGAAATAAAATGCAGAGATATTAAATAAATATACTCGCAGAGGAAAATTAAAAACTACAATTCAGTTGAATTAAATCAAAATTAGGATTAATTTATTAATCCATAGATAGTCCTGTCCCATATAACAGATAGGGTTCAAAAATAACGTAAGACTTGTTAATACCTTAAATTAACAATAACTTCACCCACTCAAAACATCCCTTGATAAACAGTTTGAGAATCAGGTAGAGGGGGGAGGAAAAAAATTAAATAAAATGTCCTATCCGAATAAAGCTAACTGAACATTAATCTTAAACCCTAAGGAATCCTAAATCAAGAAACAAGTCCAAATTTAATACCGCACCCAATATTCTTTACAAATAAATTGCTAATGTAATCTATAATTATACATCTCATAATATTAGCTTTTTAATAAATTTCAGTTCTGATGGCATAATTCAAAGTTATTGAGAACCTATCAGTACTTTTCTCTTTCTTACTAGATCTTCATATGTAAATCGTCGAATTCCTTTCTGTTACTTTAGAAGAACGTAATAAAACGTAAAGTCAATGAAAAGTCGTGGATGGAATTATGTAGACTATCGGAACCTCCTGATCTTAAGGAAAATCATTTACATACCAAAGGTGCCGCTGATCAATCGAATGCTCCCATTGATAAGTGTCTCCGGATACCCATCGAATGGAGCGGTTTTGTCCCATCCTTGGCCGCTGATTTCTCTCTCTCCATCCTTAAAGTGGTTCATCTTCTGTTAATCGCTTAAGATTCGTTTCACTCAAGATCTTGTATTTCTAGAACTTATGCTGTGGTAGGTTAAATTGGAAATTAAAACTAGCCCATGATGGACTTAAATTAATTAATAAGGGATGAAAAACAACTGTCGGATAGGACTTATAATTAAACTCTTATAAAAATTCTTCCACAATCCTGAAATTTTGGTAGTAAAATCCGAAATAGCGTTGCGTTATGCAAAGTAATCGGATGAGAAGGAAAAAATAGTAAGAGATTTCAATCTCCTAATCAAATATCTCTCTCTCTTAAAAAAACCTCTTAACAAGCGTTTTTAAAACATTTTCTCCCTCGAGAGAACGAAAAACACGTATTTCGTGCGACAAAGGAATGAATGACTGCCTAACTATACTCTAGTTTCAACTAATGCGATTAACGTCTAAAACAATAAGTAAAATGATTATAAGTTAAATAAACAAATGAGTTCGACAATGCGAGAATAAAACAATGATCAGATTAAGTAACCGCATCTGTTGACTCTTGTTTTAGTATGAAACAAAAACACAATAAACTTAATACTGTTATTAAGCAGTACTGTTATAGGAGTTTAACAGAGAACCATTTTTGGAACGAAGCAATCGGTTCGTTTCATACCATGGCTTCCAAATTCCCCTGACATGTATCAGAGTGAGCGTTTTTGATTGCGTTGGAAAAAGGTGTTCGTCATGCATTATCTCTAAGTAATTTGCAGGAACTGAAGGATCTTCTGGTGATATCGTGGGTATCAGCTATCACAGGACACCTATCAAGATCTCGTACAATCCATGCCTTGGCAGCTGAAGGCTGTTTGACGGAGACAGGAGAATCAACATCATATTAAGTAGGTGGTTCTAATGTTTTGAATGATCGATCTAGATTATAATCCTACGTAACTTAGAAATTTAATAGAGAAACATTCTTGTCAATCTGATGTTTAAGAAAGATTTAATCCTGAAATAATGTCCTATATATTAAGATTTCATTTGTATAAACAACATCTTATTCATTAATATTTAAATACAAATATTCGAAAGCTACAATAAAGCTACAAAGTTTCATTTGCAAGTAAAGTTTGATTCAATTAAAGTTTTATAGGTGAAGAGTTTTGATTTCACTATAAGTCTTATTAGTTAAACATAGCGACTAACTAACAACTAATTCAATTTGAATGGAACTGCAAGTTCCAGTAAAAAGTGTACATTTATCGAAAAGATGGAAATTAAAAGCTTGCACATAGATTAGCTGTCATGCTTTGAGTTTATCATCGACGGGAATATGCGATAACTGTTAGGACTCATCCGCCAGATCACTCCCGATGATAAGCTTGTGAAATGCGTTGAAGATTATTGATTTCCTCCTCCCACTCCTGGAAATGGGACCCCACAAAAACACACAACAATAAAAAATAACTGTAACTCGTACAGAATTCAAAGCGGTGGCCTTCAAACTTTCAGGTTCCAAGACTTTCAAATATAAAGAATTACGACATATTCATTAATGAACAAGTTTATGTAGTAAATTATATGTGTAGTAAAATTATCATCGAATGTAAATCTGTTAGAAGAGTTCTATCAATGACGAAACAACTGTCCCAGATAAGATAGAGGCGTGACAGTTTTTAATTTCCATCTTAATGTTAAATTTGCTACACGTTAAACTTTTTAATGAAAACTTACAAAAATTAGGAGTTTTTGTGCAAACGCCAACAGCTGTGTTTACTTCTACGGTGCTGAAATTAAACTTGGACTCCAAACAAGAAAGATCATTTTTTCTAGTTGTGCACTGAAATGAGAATGAAGATCAATAAAATTATGAAATTATTAACTAATTAGTAATGTTACAGTAATGTTACAGCAATATATAGTAAAAATAGTAAACATTTGTAGGACATCTACTGAATTTAATTTCCATAGTTAGTTATACTTGCAGATTTGAATTAAGATATTTGCAAGAAAGGAGATAAATTTAAGACGTAACGTAAGTTTCAATGGGTGACAAATTTAATGCAACCCTAATGAATCTTACCAATTCATTTACCTTATAATATTCTATTATTCTATCAGAAGATGTCACTTTGTATTACATTTGCTAGTTAGTTAGAATACATACAACTTCAAAATATTATTTACGTTAACTTATTTACATAATTTTGATGCTTGCTTTAAGGATGGAAAAGAACTAGCCGAAAGGAAAGACTTTATTCATTCAAAGATATTCACAGATCATTGTCTTCTGTCCATAGCGATTTGGCCTTGCAGTTGATGTCGATGGTTCGCCTTGATCAACCCATCATCTTTTACGCTTCGGATTCACAAAATATATCCACTTTTCATCGCCAGTCACAATTCGATGGAGAAATGACTTTCTTTTGTATCTGGCGAGCAGCATTTCGCAAGTGGTTTTTCGGTTTTCCTGCTGTCTTTCATTCAGTTCATGTGGAACCCATTTTCCCATCTTCTGGATCTTCACCATCTTTCAAACGTATGGAGACACCTTCTCGTGTCACATTTAATTAATCCGCGAATTGTTGTTGCGTTTGAGCGTCATTCTCATCTAATAATGCCGGCAATTCGCTGTCTTCAAAGTTTTTCGGTGGTCTTCCACGATATTCGTTTCTCACGTCAAAATAGCCACTTTTGAATTTTTTAAACCAATCAAAAAACTGTGATTTACCAAGAGCCTGCTCACCGTAAGCTTCGACAAGCATTCGATGTGATTCTACACTAGTTTTCTTCAAATGGTAACAGAAAATCATTGCTGTCCGCAAATCGTAGTTTCGAGGGACAAAATTTGATATGTTCAACGCTATTACAAACTATGGTGTTGTATGAAACTTGTGTTATTGTGATTTGGAAATCAATTGTCAGATCTCAATACACCAATGGCGCCAAAGATGCGGTTTGCCGGTAACTACACTGACAGGTAGTGCCATCTATGGGCAAATTCCGGTTTCATATTTACAGACCTAACATTCCTAAAAATGAAATCCACATTAATTGTGAATTCCGAATTATCTTCAAAATCTAAACTATCGTCATCGTTGACTGTGTCTTCGATGGAGGCTCCGTTAGTGCACGAGCCAAAGCATACGCCGTAGACATTGGAGCAGGCAATGCCTGCTTTCGGGCACCCGCAGCGCACCCCACGCCCAGTCGTGCATCGGCAAAATATGGTGTGGAGTCAGGTGCCACAGGGTCGTTGGTTGTCACCGGCTGTAGAATGCCATCGTCTCTCCTTGAAAGAACAACAACAACTCATTCATAGAGAAATGGCAATTATCATTTCCTTTAATGTAATCGTAGATTCCGGTGCTTCTCAAACTCCTTCATCAATAGGGCGTCCAGCTTTTATTTTTGAAGGTAGAGTGGCAAACGTGCAAATCCCCAACAGTGCAGATATGTCTTACTACGTCATTTCCCCACTCATCCTTTCTTTCCTGCTCACGAACAAGCACGGAAATGTGAAACGTAGTCGTAAGAACTTCAACAACGGTTCGACGCTTAGAATAGGGTTTTTTTTCTCACCCTCTGCTCGTCATATGTTTCCGTGCAGAAAAAAGCACTTTGTTTTAAAATAGAATTTAACTTGTCCTGAACGCAAAGACGAGGCATCACGTGATGTTGATGGTTGCTCTGCAAGAGCTTCTACTCTCAAAAACCTTTTTATTGAGTCACTTCTGACGTATTCTCTTCTTGAAGCGTTGCACAACACCACTCGTCTTACTTCTTAAACCTTTATCTTTCCCATCTTTGCTTAACACACTTGCCTTCACTAATCCACTTATCCTTTTTTTTCCGACTTTACACAGATGAGTTTCAACTTCACCCTTACAAATTAAACACTTCTCAGCCATAGTCACATAGTAGAACAAACTGTCGTGTAGTGTAGAGTTTAGTAGCGCCGGTGCGCTAATTAAAAATCATAAACGATTGAGTAGTTCGAAGATATGTTCTCTTGTCGACCAGCAACTGGAAATAAAACAATAACATAAAATAAATATCTGGAACATCTCATAAAAAGTCGTCTGATCCCAAACATGGGAGGGCCTGTACTACGGGTACCAGAGACATATAAAAATACTACCAATGCGTATTATTGACCAAAACTAACTTTCCCCCCTCCATATCTCCTTAAGTATAAATCCCAGCGAAAACGTTTATAGGACCTTTTTTGTATGAGAAGTTTATATAGATTAATTTAGTATATGGACATCTTTTTGCTGTAGGCCGCAGTTTTCGAGTTATTCACGAAAACCTGAAAACAGGGACCTTCAAGACACCTTGCCCAACAACTGTGCCAAAATTGGCTTGTACACGAATTATTTCCCCTATTCGGCCTGTTTTGGTTTTCGTTCGTCGGGCTGTTGGGCCATTCTTGTCTAATATAATAATTCTTTTTTGTCCTGTAATTCCATTCACACACACCAAAAAAAACAGCGCTTTGGGTAACCAAGTTGCAAACGAAGTAATCAATATCAAATCATGACAGATACTCCATTCATATTTTTCAAACTGACGCTTTACCAATGATAATATCATATTTTCATATGTTTCTTTCATTTTAAACGCGTGGGCCACAGATACTGATGGGAATTTATTACCATTAGGAAGAAGCACAAATTTTCAAACTATCTTTAAAGGACTCGATGAACAAACGCCGCTCCATCAACTGATATTGTTGACCAAGGGTCTACCATAATAAAATAAAAACATCTGTTAGTGATTTTAAATTTTAGAAAGTTTAAAATTAAAATGAAATTT
>JAFIDM010008419.1:1997517-2007736 GCA_023159025.1 Thereuonema tuberculata | reverse complement strand
AAGCATCGATAAAAGTTTTACCTCGTTTTAAGTTATTGGTTTTCAACCACTAACAATAAATTAAAACTAAGATTAACTACATATATCTCTTTACAAGGAGGTTTAACATTTAAAGGAAAGATAATTAAGTAATAATATATAAATTATTTATTTTCCTACTATTTAAAAAGAAAAAAAATATAAAAAACAACATCTTTACAAAACACTAGACCAATTTCAACAGAGAAATCTTTTTTAAATTCAGTCATGGTTATGAAAATGGAAAATTTTGATATCTTTATGTAGAAAATTCCATCCTCTTAGCCAGGAACTTAGAAACTGTGTGAAACTGTCCTCAGTCCAAATGGTAAATTAGGACAAACCACTGCATGTTTTGCTTTAGATGTAATGTTTGCTTTAATGTCTGTTAAGCAGAAATAACAATCAGAGAATAGTCTTTTTGTTCGCTCCAAGCCATAGGGGATAGGAAATGGCATGTGACGCGAACTATTTCTAACTGCAGGGAGAAGCTTAGCACATGACACAGAGCAAATACGCCTGACCCATGCCCTTTCTTGGGGCTCATGCCCACTTTACACTCAAAATAAAGTTCAGAACACTTTTTTATTAGTGGAGTAAAGTTACACTTCTGAGACTTAAATGTTAGTTCATCGTATAGGTAACAGAAACTGTCGGGGTGGTTTAAACACTTCCTTGGGATATTAGAAATCTTACAAAGCAGTGTAATCACGTTCACATCCACCGCACTACTGGCTTTGACTGATGGGACAGTGCCACACTAAACATCTCCCTACATGTCGGAATACGAATGAACCTCCGTTATGTCTCTCCAATACTGAGTATGAATACAAACCTCTTTTCTAAAAATTTAACATCCACATGGGCATAATGTAGAATAGGCTCACTTTATCTCTTGTTCCTCTAGAGATAGCTCTTCTATCCTCAATAAAATATTTAATAAAGTTTAATATCCATATTAAGTTCTCTACTCTCATTAACTAATAGAAACTAACTGGACACCAAGGCATTATAGAAGCCGCATTAGATATCAATGTAGATAACTGTAGATCACCCCTTTTTATTTTGTCCATCACTTATTCAGAAAGTTAGCTCTCTTGGTGGTTTTATTTAAGCATTTCTGCCCTATTCAGTTTTAAAGGAAAAAAAACTAGATACCCTAAACAAAGAGGAGCATTGAAGCACCCGCAGCTACAGAATGATATTACCTTGACCAATCTGCTTTGTACAAACACAAATTTTCAAGCTCTTAATTATCACTATTTTGACTCTATCAAATCAAATTACATAATGAAAACTAAATAAAGATATTATTAGCAAATAAAATGAAATAAGTAAAAAGATATTCGTGAGAATTTTATGAAATCTGTGGTTATTTGGAACAAAAAGTAACTTACTGAAATTGTAGTTTTGAAAATCAGAAATGCTAATCATCCTATTAATAGGCACAAGTTGTACGATCTTTGTAAATTTATAATTTGAAATAACCAATCAAGTGCAGCGTTGGAACACGTCAGGCATGACGTCACGCTCATGTTTAAAGATGCCGTCGCTACTATTTTCTCCACTTCGCCACGACAGATTGCGATTACACAATTATTATCAGCGTATTGAGATTTTCTTTCCCACATAAATGAAGTTTACCAACTTTCTGATGCATGAAGTTCATGCGTCAAAATTTATCAGAAAGTTTGTAAAACCCCGGTTTTTACATAATTTCGGCTGTGTAGCCACTCTCTCAATACTCAACAAGTAGGAGACACTGACGAACCACGTGCCGTCATTGTTGTCCGGACAGGATTATTGGTATTGGCTGTTCAACATTCGTTATTGTTATTGTTGAAACTGGTAAATAAATTTTTTATTTTCTTTTATTTTAACAAAATTTGGCTTAGTCATTCAAATTATATGTGGGCTGTTGCGGAAGTCATGGCTTTTAAAAAAAATGAGCTTAGAACATCTTTTTCAATCTTGTGTTTTTCAAAAATTTCAGGATATTTCAAAAATGTGGCATTTGTTTTACTTCCGTTAATATTGCCTCAATTTCGACGAATCTATTCTTTTAGGGCAGCAGGTTGCCATTATGTTTCATAATGAGAAACCGCTACTACGAAAGTGGTAAATCAATTTTTTATTTTATTTTTTTATTTTCACAATATTATAATATTACTAGTTGCGACCCGTGAAATAGTCACGAAAGTAAAACAAATTCCACATTTTTGAAGAACACAAGATTGAAAAAGATGTTCTAAGCTAATTTTTTTAGAAGCCATGACTTCCGTAATAGCCCACATGTAATTTGAATATGGGCTTATTTGTTAAAATAATATTATAATATTGTTAAAATGAAAAAAAAAATATTAAGGGAAGATCTGGAAAAAAAAACCACAAACAACTGAGCTGAAGCAAACCCACAACAGTTTCTTCAGCTCAGTTGTTTGTGGGGCTTTTTTTTTCCAGATCTTCCCTTACGGCGTTTCCTGGTGGACTTCATGCAGCAGACGATTCTTATGCAGGTTCACGTTTCCTCCCATCGAGGGCGCCAGCAGGGTTCATTCCTCCCGATAGATGGCGCCCATCCTCCTCCCATGATTCCAAGGGACTTCAGAAGACCTTAAATATCCATGTTTTTTTTAAATTTCTTGGTCACTCGTCAAAGCCTCATAACGGAGGCGAAACCGGTCGTGTCCTCTGTATATTTTTTAATGTGTTATGTGTTTTTTTAAACTAGTCAAGTGTGTTGGCCTTTTTATTCATTATTTCATAAATCATGCACGAGCGTTAAATTTTATTAAAAAAACATATTTATCATGTCATGTAATGTGCTTCCAAAATAACAAGTGGTTGCTAGATATTTTCAAAACAAGTAACTACAATGTAATGCTTTCATTAGGGAATTGATTTCTTTTAAAAAATATACACCTTTCCGAAATATTTTTTTTTTCATAACAGATGCGATATTAACTTTATCTTAATATTCTCGAAAGATTGTTCTCTTAAAGTCAGTGGGTAAAATAAGTCTGAAGTTAAACGTAAATTGAAAATTCCAACATGGCGAGAATACACATACCTTCTTGTTATCTTCAGTTCCGTTCGCTAAAAATGTACGTTCAAATCCTTCTATGAAAACAGCAAAACATCGGATGATTGTTAAACATTGTCTAGGATACAGTTAAGGTCATCATCGACGAAGAAAACAACCCAGCTGAGCTAAGAACTTGGAAAACATGACTTAGGCAAACTTGCAATAGTCGAATGTTTTAAAATATCCAGGCTTTATTTTTTTTTATTTCGTTTATCCCATCCTCGTGACCAAAGGTTGTAGTGGTTCGGTTACACAGCGTTAAGAAAAAAAAGCAAAACTCCCATGAAATCCTTAAACTAATTTTATTAAAGAGAAAGTAGAATTTCATTTTGGGTTTTCACTCCAACAATTCACTATCCAAAAACAGAAAAAAAAAAACCACAACAAAACATGCTCGTGCAAAAAGAAATTGCTTCCATACTTGCTAAAAGTAATATGAGATAAAACAATTGAAAATGAAAACTAACTGTTCAAAAAACAAAACACACTTAAATAATACACAACAGTTATCACAAAAGATGCTTTCAATTTCTGTAGAAAATCCTGTCTCAGAGGAATAAACGATCTAGGCCAGTCAATAAAACCATCAAACATCGCAAAAGCGCATGGATCTACGATTTTTTTATATGTTGTTAGGACCCCTGACAGAAGTTTATACCCAAGTTTGCAATCCTGAAAACCCTATGCTACTCCCGTGGTGTTCGTAAAACTGCGAAATTCGGGCACCTGTGTCAGTTTTGTCGGAAAAAACACCGGAAGGAAGCGTTTCTTGGTTATCGTCAATCTATACTTTTACTACAAATAATTTTGATCTAAATAAATTTGCTACAATTTGAGCCCAACTCAAATTGGTCTATTGGTTGCGGAGATATAGCAAGTCAAAGATGGGCAACTTTTTCCAAAAAGTGGAAAGTTATCGGTAGTGTCATGTTCCAAGACACGTACCGGCTAAACTAATGGTTCTAGAGAAAGATCATGAGAGAAGAAGTTGTATAGAATTGAATTAGCTGCAATTTGATTCCAAAAATGATGCCCTCTAGGCCTCATAGTTTCCTCAAAAACGAAAAAATAGTAAAACATCGGAATTTGGAAAAATGAGGAAAACATTAATATTAATAATTAATAAACGTTTCCAATAACTAAAGTACATCCAAAAATGATAACGTGTAACATATTTTTCTATGTAAATTTTCAAAATTTCTTAAAGAAACGGGAAGTTTCTGCTGGTTAGGCAGCCATTTTCAACCTTTGTGATAAGACCGATTTGAATTGCACTTCACCATTTAATTTAATATTTCATTATTCAAGATAGTGGAGTGGATTATAAAGAATTAAAGATTTATCTTCATTCATATTCATATTTAGATATATTTCATTCATATTTATATTTAGATATATTTCATTCATACTGATATTTATATATATTTCATTTATATTTATATTTATATATATTTCATTCATATTTCATATTATAATTTATTTTGTGTTGTAAACCTTTTTTCAAATAGTGTATCCTTCGATTTACAAATTGGAAAAAAAATGACTAATCACACCCCCAATTATGATCAAGTTAAAATAATCGATAGAGCCAACTCAATTTTCTCACTTACTCTTAGGGAATCAAGGCATATAGTCCACTCCCCTACGTTGAATAATGAAATATCCAATCACATGGTTAAGTGTTATTCAAATCGGTCATGTAATAAAGGTTGAAAATGGCTGCCTAAGCAGTCGAAATATCCTGTTTCTTTAAGGAATTTTTAAAATTTACGACAAAAAATGTTACATTATATAATATTTGGATGTACTTCTGTACTGGAAAGATTCATTATTGCAACTAGTATGTTTTGAAAAGGATATACAGTATTTAAAAGGTGTAGGTTTTTTATTAAAAACCGTTTTAGCATTTAAAATAAAATCATACACATTTATAAAATATGCTCTAGTTAAATACAATTAAATTGCAAAAAAAAAAACATATTATATAAGACAACTGCTTCCAACAAAGCTGTCAATTTAATTCTTATGTTCCACATCATCAAAAACAGAATTCGATATCTATCAAAGGAACTTATTATATATCCCATTTTTCATTATCATTATAAAAGTTGTAGTCTAAAATATTTACTGATAACTTACAAAGTAAGTCCAAACCTCTAACATCGTAATATATCTTAAATGTGCTTCATGTGTAGATATAGCAATTTTCAATGCAGAGGGCATACATTTTAGCTGTTGTGCACCATTTTTCAAAAATATCAACTAAACGGTATACAAACAAACTAAAGACATATTTAAAGGAGGATACTTACTTGGACATTGAACATTACTTTTATGTCCTGATATTTCCATAACTTCTCTAAAGTCATACCTGGGAGATCCAACAAATCTGAAAAATGAATATAATCATCAGTTCGATTGAAGATTCTTTTGTATTCCTCTTTTAAGGCGTTTGTATGAGGGTTACCTCCGTAAAACTCCGAAGGGCAGAACAGGAATGAAGGTACAGGGAATGTAGTCTTAGTAATCATATCCACTGATACACTGGGTTTTCCATAGAGATACTGCGTTGAACAGTTTATTATTATATATACTGAAACAACAGCAAAAATGAGAAAAGTGATCAGCCAAAGATATTTCAGTTTTAAACTGTAGTAAGGATTTGTAATTCTGTCAAAACCTGTGATTCCCACTCCGTATTCTTTTGTCTGTTTACTTCTTAAATCCATTTGTTGATTTAATTCAGGAACATCTGAGCGTTCTGTGTAGGTTGGTCGAAAGACATATGAAGCTGTAATTGATATACAAGCTGTAAATAATAAAAAGAAGATAGTTATAGGTTCAGAAGATTCTCAATTTTTATAATATAAATATTTCTTCATTTAATTTTTATTATTAATCATTGAACAAATTTATTGATGGCGTATTGAAAGAACTTAAAATTTCTATAAATCTGCCTTAAAAATACTAAGATATACAAATAAAAATATGAGAAAAATCAATTTTGGAGCGAATATTATTTCTTAGAAAATTAATAGATTCTTAAATATATATGACATCTAATTGAAACGACATTTTGAAAGAAAAATTAATAAAGAATTATTATTGATAAAAAAGAGCTTTACACTTCTTGGAAACTTGTAACTAAAACTAATTCATGGAAATAATTCAAAAAAATTCATGTGAAACCTTTTTGAATTAAAAAATCGGAGACATCAAAGCACAAATATATAGTGCATTGATCCGTATAAGATCCATAAGTCATACGAATTGTTGAGGGTCCTTGTTGAGTGCGAAAGTATAAAAATCAAAAATTTCTATTTTAATGCAATCAAAATATCACTTTCCATTATCTTTTCGTTAAATCCTGAAGTTCTACTTGGTGTTGTTATCCTACGTGGCGAAAGTAATACTCACAAATTTCTTAGAACACCTTAGTAGGGAATTTGCAAGTGATGAAGTCAAGAATCTGTTGTACAATAGCATTAATTATTATTAAATTTTTCCAATTGTAGAAATGTATGATTTCAGCATGCTGTAGAATGGTTGATCAACTACATCAAAAATAATCATATAGAGCTAATGAAGTATAGGAAGAACCTATCTGAAGGTGAAAGGTCAAATTAATCTCGGAATGGTACAAGTTTAGCTTCTAAACAGTTGTGTTGTTGCTTATGGCAAAAAGGATAATTTTTTTTATCATTAAAGAATTTTAAGATACCTCTGTAATCTTATAGAAAAGTTCAGACGTTGTCTTTGATAACTCCTTCCACAATCTTCTTTCATAAAATTAATATTTCTTCGACTACAAATGCTGGTATTGCTGTCCAAGCCTTAGAATCTTTGAATAAAGAATAAGTTTGAACTAAATAATGAGAGGGACAGTAATACCAGAGTTGTCTGAATAAGGCAACAGTTTGTATATATTATTTTAAACAAATTAAGGAGATGGAATATAGTTCTCCACAAGGAATAATACTCCTTAATTTATTAAACACTGATGCCATTAATACTGTCTCACATTTAAGGCTTTGTATAAGCAATCTGCTTAATTCTTTCGTACATTTGATTTCTAATATAAATATCAATTTAGATACTTGTAGAAGTAATACAATGACCGTTCTGCTCTACTGGCAAAGAATTACACTATTCTGTTAATTAATAAGACAAATCGGCTCGGCAGCTTTTAAATAGCATATTTGCTGTTTTAACTCGTAGGACAATGACTACCTGTCTTTTTAATGATACTCTCAACTTTATTCCTAATAATGTCATGGATTAAAAATCGCCATTTAGTCAATTATTTTCAGTAAACAATGGAAAAGGAATATATGCAACCAAGAGAAGTATTTCAGTAAATAAATTGTTTTTAATCACATTTTAAATTTTCATTATCCATTATCCTATTAAATCGTAAACACTACAGAAAAAAATCAGGAATATAAAAAGTAATGAATAAAAAGTAGTTGTGGTTTCTAAAAATCCAGTTTTATATAAAAAAAATATTGAAGTTTTCTTCTTTGATTATGGCAATAATTTTGCTTTTCATAATTAATATATTGTGATTTTTAAAAAAATTGTTGCTCATGACTTTCATTATGACCCTCATATATATAATTCCAATGAAACCAATTTATAAATATATTAAATAAAATTTCGCGATTCATCTCAAAAGTTTCCTATTATTACATTTAATCTTATCTTTAATTCCATTGTCAATTGAATATCAAACCAAGAATGAAAACGAAAAACTAAAGAGTTTTGTAAGACTTCATGTGAGTTTTACAATAATAGCTTCTTTTATTTGTTGAAAATTAAAAATGACATTTTTAAGATATTAGAAAAACATAAAACGAAAAATGGAATCCAATAACAAAGAATAATCAATGGAGCCAACAACACGAATACAATAAGACAAAAATGCTACTTTCTTAAGTTTTGAAATTTACTACTTTAAGAAACCACAGTTATCAAGTTTTTATCATTGGTAATATTACATTACCAAGATCTACAAGTACTGAAGATGATTTTTTGAGGGAAATTGAAAACATGAAAGTTGTTTTAAGAAATAATGGTTACAATGATAATTTCATAGATAAAGCTGTACAAAAGTACAATAAATTTAAAATTAAGGAATTAAATGTACAAAACGAAAGAAGATTTTTTATACCATATATGAATAAAAATAGTTTACAAATTAAGAAAATTTGTAAGAATTTTAATATTGAAATTGGATTTGTTTATCAAAATAAAATTTAAAAAATTGTATGTAATAAATTAAATATGTAGGACAAAAAACATGAAATGGGAATTGTATACAAGATAGAATGTCTGAACTGCAGGAAATTCTATCTTGGAGAAAGTAAAAGGACATTAAAGGAACGGGTAATGGAACACGACGGCTACATAAATAATAAATCAATAACCAAATCTGAGGTGGCGGAACATTGTATTCAGCAAACTCATTGTATGAATAATGAGATTAAAATCTTATGCGTGGAAAAAGACCATAAGACAAGAAAGATAATAGAAAGCATGTATATTAGGAACACAAAAGTAGTAATTTAAATAGAAATGATGGGATTCAAGTGAATGAAATGATAACAGGAATGGCTAAGGAGATAGTCAATAAAAATTGTGAAAGTTGTAAAAACAAAGTAAAATTAGATGTATTTCATGGTTGATGACTTGTACTACACTCAAATTATTATTATAATTGTTGTAATAGCAATTGTTTTTAACAATCAATGTAATATTATATTCACGTAGTCTTCCTTAATTGTGGTTTAAATTCTTTTTTATTTTCGTTACAATTTCATTTTAAGCTGAAGAAGAAGAGACGTTTTATATCTCTTTGAAAATTTCTTTTAATAAATATATGTTTTATCGCATTTATTTATGTGAGTATGTTGTGGATTTATAATAATAACTCCAGAAGAGAAGAAATTAGGAAGAAATATGGAATAAATACTTGGTATTACTAATTGGTAATATTTCATAGACATCCTAATTTTTCAGCATCCTAATTCGGAATGTCTCCCCAAAAACTTTTTGGATGTTCGCTTTTTCCGGATTTTATTGCAACATGAGCAAACCGTGAGAAGTGAAAAATATGCACTTTCTTACAAATTATATTTTATTAAAAAAAAAAGAATAAGAATAGAACAGAAGGAAGATCGAAAGAATTAATGGATACAATTGACTTCAGTCACTTCTGGCTTGACTACTACACAATAATCTCTCGCCAATCACGACAGCACATTCTGTGCTTTACGACCAATTCTCTTTATTACCTATCGTATTCCAGCTAAATTCCTAAAGACCAATAACAAAGAAATGCAATCCCACGATTACCGGAATTTGTTTAATGGTTTGCCAAACAACACTTTACGAAACACAACAATTTTAAAAGTTTGGTTACTAAACACAAAGAAATACCCTAGATTTCCCCTAGATTGGCTTTAGAATCCAAAACAATTAGAATCACTTCATCTCTCTAATGTTTCCTAGTTGACCAAAGGATCTCTCAGAGCAAAGAGAATAACTCATCAGAAAAGAAGGAAATCATCTAGAAAACATCCGGATTTAGGAGATTCCGGATTAGGGAAGATCAAGTCAATTCAGACTACTTAAGATGTGCAAAGTTTATTAATCACTGTCAATTAATTACAGAATTTATTTCGTGCAGTTTATCTGATCGGTTTTGATCTCAGAAAAGACCCGAAAATATTTATCAATATAGTTTTCGTAAATCTTTAAGGAAACTATGTCCAACCGAATTATTCTCTAACAAAGACAGAAGTAAAGATAAGAGCCTTATTTACCCAAAATCTTTCTTGAATCTTTCCACTCAAAATCCTTAAATCCATTAATGTATATTCTATTGAAATTAAGTTAATGATCTACAGCTAAAGATAATATTGAGGAAGCACTGCTTTTAACATATCTATTACGATATAATGTACTAAATTTAATGAATACCTTTCCGGTTCACCTATCTCTTATATATTTCAAAATGAATTATGTGATGCTTCTTCTATCGATGTCGTAAGTTTAAGCACTGAATTAAATTTTTAAGAAAAGTTTTGAATAGCAGTACAAATATCAAAAACTGAA
>JAFIDM010008419.1:1968330-1995164 GCA_023159025.1 Thereuonema tuberculata | reverse complement strand
CGGCATCTAAGAAATTTCCTAGCAAGTAGATTGTGGCTAAGAAAGGTCCCAGCAAGCACACGACGGCTAAGAAAGGTCCTAGCAAGCAGACGGTGACGAGAACTAGAGGAACCAGACGGTTAGGTGCATAATCTGTAGGCAGAACAGATGATGAGAAAGCGCGACGGTGCCTAGATAGAAGCCGACGGCAGAGAGAGGTAAACGGCAGTCACAAATAAAAACCATTCGCAATGGGATAATCGTTCATAAGAACTTTTTTGCTTAAAATCCCCTGTATTATCACTTCCCACAATATTGACTCTTCCTCCTTTCATGTATATGGGAAGACAATTGTTCATTGAAGCTCGACATCTGAGAAAGAACCATCAGACAAAGCAGCTTTCAAGACCCGCTAAGAGATATGTAGAAAAGTCTCGAGAAGCTGTTGTGCTCTTGGTTTTTCTGATGACTCAAAATTGAACCTACATGGCTCAAATAGCCAACAGTTTGTAAGGAGAAGGTTACGCAATAATTTACGATGTGATTGAAGAATGGCACTGGAAAATTTCCTCGAGGTCAAATGATTAAACATAGACTTGACATCCATATGTAGTTTTCTGCATTTTTGAACCATTCACTATTAGTATCCAGATCATTGCCTCATTTTCTGATCACTCTGTATAGTTAGGATTGCTTTTTACGATGAACTAACATTATATCATAGATGTAAAATAATGGGAAATCAACTTTTTCTATCTATTACGTAATCTAAAACAGCCCAAATCCTCACAAATGAGATTCTGTTATGGCCAGATCACTTCAGTTTCTCAGTTCTTGCAGATCGAAATCTACGAATAACTAAATATTTGGGTGTATCTACATACATCTTCAAGCATCTAGGTTAATATCTAAGATTTGTAGATATGAGGTAGAAAAAAAGTGGATATTTGTAAATTTAAATGGATTCGTAGTATACAGAAGACTTCACTTTTTCTTCTTCTTCAATGGCTCGACAGCCCTTGCCTTCTCCAGAAGTCTTCTCTACTTTTGGCAACTGTTCTCCAGTTTTCAACCCTTAGAATGTCCAGAAAATACTTCCTTTGATTTCGTAATAATCATTTCTTAAGGAATAGGGTTGTTAGTCCTAAGCCCAACCCCCAACTTGGAGGACCTCTTCGTCTGGTGTCTCCCCTCCTACCTGTCCGGCTTGGATATCCCAAGACTTCACATGTAGGCAATATTTTTGGATTTCTCCTTGATCTCTATAATATTGATCTCTGATGTTTCCTTTTAATTGTGATAACAGCTATAAGTTTTTTTCTAACAATTTGGTACTTTTATGATATGATACTTATAACTTGTAATTATCTCCATTGAGCTATTTGAAATCGTGACTCACTCGTTCACTTTATTTAGTTAACAATGATGTCAATTGTATTTAATTCTAATTTATTCTTACTTTCACGATGATTGATTTGTAGTAAGTTAGAGTTAATCTTGACTTAATCTTTGTCTTTGAAATGTAAGTACTGTCCGTTTCGAAAAGCGAGAACCACAACAACACAGACGATTCTACCCCGCAAAAGGGTGATACGTTGAGATGGGCACTTTCTTAAGACTGTTTTTTTTTAGTACCTTTATTTTTGCAATAGTATTTATTCTTTCAGTAAATATAAAAATAAAGTAATAAAAGAAATGAAAACCAATTTTGTTTTTTTTTTGTTATAAAATTAAAGTTATAATTAATCTTAAATAAGACCATAAATACCTTTCAAAACAGCAACTTTAAAAACGTGAGATATCAACCCCGAAAAGAGACTTGTGCTTAGAATAAAGGCGTGTTTTCCTCTTATTTTCATCTACAGTGAAAACATATTAGTTTCTTTTTTCTATAAATATTTAAAATTTCCAATAATGATGATTGAAAGTTATTATTTATGAAGCAAACGTGTCTGAACTTTATTATTTATAGGGTCATCAAGTGATAATAAAAAAGTATTAATGAGTTTTTTTAGCTTATCACTAATCTACAATCATACATTTATTAAAGCTGAAAAAAATCGGTCATAACTTTTTTTTTCTAATGACCTAGAAAACTTATTGATTCCAGATATGATTACTTTGTTATTTAAATGTTATTATTATCAAAATTGTTCTTATTGATGGAATAGTATTTCTATGAAACCACATCGTTGTAAATGAATTAATCGGAACAAATTCTAAATTAATTCTAATATATATATATATTAGAAACAAATTAGAATTTGTTCCGATATAAATATAAATTAATTTTTAGTTATTTGTTATCAAAAAATAACGACAAGGAAAAATCTAAAACATTGAAAATTATAAACTTTTGAAAATTAAAAAAGATATATAAAAATTATGGAATCTTTTATTTATTTTCAAAGTAGACATCGACACAAAAAAATTAAAAAAATTAAAAAGTTTCAACGTATTAAAAAATACAAAATGCGAAAGCAAAACCGGTCCCTCTGTATTTTCTAAGGTGTTAAAATTTTTAAATTTTATAAATTTTGTGTGTCGCTGTCTACTTTGTATGTTCAAATGCACACGTTAAAATTTTATTCTTTTATTTACTTCTTGTTCCAAAAGTTCTTTACTGTTTCATGTTCAGAGAATGGGTAGAATTTCATCTGAAATGAAAAACATCCACTGAAAAGTTAAGATCAATAAAAACATATTATGTTATTGAAGAATTACCTTATAAGGAAAAAAATGATTTAGTTGATCCTACAACAGAAAGTAATATGGCGGCGTTATAACAACAAGTTACTATAAATTGCACAGACAAGCTAGAGGTAGAATTGGGAATGTTTTCCAATATTTTAAGAGTCAGGGTGATGGAATATTTATTTCTGAATTACTAGAAAGATCCATTTGTCCCATTTCATACAGGGACAAAAATGTATGTACAGGATCGAAAATCAATCAGTTCGACGAGATCCAGACAGTCTATGTCGCCCAGGCATTTCATTTTCCACATCCACATCCTTTTGGATATGGATAACATTTATAAAAAATTTAAATAATAGAAAAAAAATAATACTAACAGGATATAGATACTTTAAAGAATCAAAGAATAAAAAAAATCGAAAATCTTGTTGTCTTTTACATTAATTTGCAGAAATGAAATTTGGAAAATGAAATGGAGGAAGACTGACTGGATTCCTTCAAAGCCTCTACTGAGATTACGGCTATTTTTCAAATCGTATTCAAAGGATTGTATCAGATCAAGTTTTAAGTAAATAGCAACATGATTATATGAAGGTGAAAATAGCTAACAAGTTATCGAAATTTCATAAAGAAAAGACGTTGAATTTCTATCGAAGATTGTTGCGCAAAGTTTAAGGAATTGGGAATTAAATCTAGGTCTGCAGTGGCAGATCTAGAAATAACATAGATTTTATCTCTAGATTGAAGTCCCCTGATAATGATCCGAATAGAACGGTGTTGTTTTCGTTAATAATAATGTTCTCACATCTATCTCGTATGACCTTCTCTTATAGATCTTGGATTACATCTTTTGGGTTTCTTGCTCTGATTGATAAGAAAAAGAAGAAATGGTTTACTGTTAGAGATTTAATGGTCTTCCAATACTTCCTTTTTGATGATAGGTTGTTTGTATAAAGACAGGGTTTTTTTCGCGGTGTTAGCCAATGTCTGCGATTTTCGCAGAGATTGTAGTGATTTACAATAAGGAAGTTTTTTTTAAATAACCTCAGAGAAGGCGAGGTTTACATACCATTTTATATGAAATATGTTGATGATTTGTTCTATTTTTGAAGAAGATGAAGTCAAGCTGGCATTCCATGCACGACGACATTGTTACAGATTTAGAAAGACATAATACGAATTCGTCATCATGAGACTGGTATCTCTACTGATGTCTGTAGGAATCCTTCGTACTCAGGGACTTTTACTTCATTTTCGATCGTAAGTACCTAACAGAGTTACAGTTAACATAATTCGGATGATGGTTATCAGGGAATTCCGAGGTTTTTCCTCGCTTCAACTTTTCAATCAAGAGATGGTAGTTATTAAAGGATTATTGGACAGTAATGGTTATCCCTCTGCTTTTTATAATCATCACATTACAAGAATTATGCAATCCATTTACAGAAATGATCGACAGCATAAAACCACGATTTATACTTTTGTGTCAATCCCATTTCATCCTTACGTCTTTAATTGCACTGCACGAATGTTTAGGAAGTTCTGCATTACAGTAATAGTCAAATCAAATAATACTTTGACTAAACTGTGCATCGAGTTATTGATGATTGGCATAAAACAGGATTGGTTTATTCTTTACTTTGCCAGCAGAGGCACTGCATCTACTTAGAGGCCGATCCTTGAAGACCCGTACACCGAAAGGATCCTACCTCTACTACACTGCAACACACAATGGACCTTATACATACCATTGATTTCAACAATTCACGGATTTTGGGGATAGCTGACAAACTCTTTATAAGAATATGCAAGGAATCAGTCCTCAATGTCTAAATATGAAGAGTCACAACAAAGGTTTTTCTATAAAAAAATGTAATTAAATACAGACTGAAGAAAAAAAGTAAAGATGGCCGTCATAAATCCCGTACAAGAATCAGATACTGAATCAATGGATTTCTTTGAAGGTGTGTAATGAATATTTTTTTTATTTTTATTTTATGTTAGTTTTCTAGGCGTATTTTGCTGCATTCCCTGGGTGTAGATGGTCCTGTTCAGCTACTTCTTCCATTACATTACTACTGAGGTTGTACGATGTTCCTTTGCTCGACCGTGGGTATTTCCAACGTTGGAAGTCGACGGCGCTGTTCCCGTTTAGAGGGCTCGTTACGTTCTTCTTCATCACTCCTTTAATTTCAATATTCCTATTTTTATGTTATTTCACGGAGTGAGTTTTTATTCTTATATAATCTAAAGATAGCCATAAATTTTGATTGGCTGAAATCGATTGTTAGCTTTTTCTAAAATTTGTATGATAGTAAATTTACTCAGCCGTGCCGGCGTGGCCGAGCGGTTTCGAAGGTGCTCTGTCGTGCAGGCATTGGGTCGGCACCCGGGTTCGATCCCCGGACGTGGCTTGGCTTGTTCAATTTCCTTTACTGTATTTGTTATCTTCTTCTTCACTTTCTCTTCGGTCTGAAGCCTTGCCATAATGGCTGCTTGAGGAAGGTCCCGGAAAACTCCCTCAGTATCTTTCCCAAACGGTTCTGGGAGTTCAACTGAATTCTATAGAATGTGAACCTGTCTCCGGACAGACGAACTATGGATGGATGGAAATTGACTCAGTTTAACATCTGCGAGTTCCTGTGTTTTATTTCCTCAAAGACTATTGCACACGTTAAATTTATTTTAATCATATTTATTTTTAATTTACTTTTATTAGATAGTTTCCTACAAGAATGCAAATTATTTAAAAGATTGGTTGTTTTTCCTTTTGTAACGTTGGTTAAATAGAACTTTCCGTTGCTTCTTAAATGACAAATCGATTGTCCTTGCTTTTTTGAAATGTTAAGAAAATTTATTAATGTCTAGTTCCATTTATTATTTATTTTTCGATTCCAGGAAGAGCAACTGGAGATATTTCGATTTGCTTTGAGACTCATTTCTCACAGAAAATCAATTTCGTTATTTTACGTAGAATCATTTTGGATTCTGAGCCCCGCTGAGTTCACAAAAAATCAATACACTTTTCTTCTCGTTACAATAATTTAGCCGTGCTGGCGTGGTCGTGCGGTCTCGGCGGCGGCCAGCCGTGGTGATCATTTCGCCAGTACCTGGGTTCGAATCCCGGCAGTGGCATGGCTGTTTCTTTCTCCTTCTGTGTTTCGTCCAACGCTGTTCAAGGGGTCACAGAGGTGACCTATGTCAGCGGATTCTTCTCATAAAAAAAAAAATACAATAATTTATTTAGTGTATTTGATAACAGCATAAAGGAGTTCCTGTGTTCTTGGAAGATAAGGGCTTTAGAAATCAATCACCTTTCGAAATAAGGACATCTCACTTTCACTCCTTGGATCATTTTTTTAAGACAGAGAAAAGTTTCATTGATTTGAGTTTGGACCAAATTCTTGCATCATCTGAGATGAGTTACAAACTCTTGAAAACATAACATTGAGACCATCACAGAGTTTCTTGCAATACACTCATTAACAAAAAAAACGACGACCATGCTCGATTGGAGAGAGATCTGGGGATCTGGCTGTCCAAGGAAGTGTTTTACAAGCTCCAAGACGTGCCGTATGTGGTATGGCATTATCTTGCTGAAAAAGAAGGCCAGGGTACTGCAAAACGAAGGGTAGCAAAACAGGTCTCAGAATGTCGTTGACGTTCCACTGTTCTGTAAGTGTGACGCTAGTGACGACCAAAGGGGTCCAGCTATCAAGGGAAATGATACACCAGACCATAACTCCTGGTTGAGGGCCTGAGTGGCGTGCAATAGTGAAAGCAGGATCGGCACGCTGCCCTGGACGTCTCCAGACACGTCTGCGACGATCGTCAGGACATAGTTGGAAGCGGGATTCATCGCTAAACACTATACGTCCCCTGCCAGCATCATTCCAACCGGATGAACCAAGCACCACTGTAACCTGGCCCGACGGTGTGCAGACGTGAGTGGCAGGTGGCGTAGCGGGCGGTACGAGCGTAGATGTCACTCTGTCAGCCGTTTGTGAATGGTCATGGTGGACACTCGTGTGCAGGTCGCACGTCTGATGGTTGATAACGATGATTCAGGCGCTGTGACAGCTGATCTGACGATCACTCTATCCTCCCGCTCTGCTGTGGCTCTAGGTCGACCGCTATCTTCATGACGCCGAAATCTGCCACTGTCCACCCATTCCTGCCAGCATCTTCTAATCGCCATCACTTCGACCCATATGACGAGCGATTCTCCGATTTGCCCAACCTGCCTCTTTCAATCCAATGATACGACCTCTTTCAAACTCTGACAGTTGCACGTAATGAGCTCGAATCCTGCGGCGAGGCATTTTTTCAGTCGTTGAAAGGTATCCTAACTTGCAAGGCAACAGAAATTTCGACCATCAGATTGAGAATCGCTTCTTATATACATCTGCTGAGTGCGCAGTTCCGATGCACTGTAGCTCTCGCTATTCATTCGTTGGACACCAAAGTTTAATCATTTGCATGATTGGTCGCAATGTCTTTGCGAACGAATTTCATTACAATCGGACAACTCCTTCTAGGGTCTTCGTTTTTTTTGTTAATGAGTGTACATGGTTCTATTTAAGTAATTGAAACTTAATTTCATTTCGGAAATAGTACATGAAGGATTCAGAAAGGCCTCTTTATTTTAAGAGGTCCACAGTGTTACTAATTATTTCTGAAAAAGGAAATTTTACTGTTGTTGATGATCTTATTTATGTTGCAGAATTATTTACGTTGAACTAGTATTTCCTGTACATTCGTTAGCTTGTAATTCACATTTTATCTTTCGAATGGGTATGAAAATGTAAAATGCTTTAACTGGATTTTATGAGGTTCTCCTGAATTCTTTAATTTGGCAAAATTTTAACTCAAAACAAAATCGTAAACTCTTCACTTTTTTATGGATTCATTAAAACTCATTCCTGTAAAAAAAAAAAGTTTTTGTGCTGAAATTACTTTTACTGAAACCTTTTTTTTCTTTCAAATGAAAAAATAAACACTTTAATTACTTTTTATTGATGCAATAAAGGCTCTCTTTAATAATTGTTCCGTGAGTTTTAGCAACTTGCAATGTAGAAGTTTAAAATATAATAAAAGTCCTTTTAAAACACAATATAAACTAACATGTACATATCACGTGACTAGTTTCGAGTGCCCTTTCGGCACCCTCTCTCGAATGTTCGGATATGGTAAGTATATGCTGGAATTAATTTATAGTATGTTTTAAAGGACATTTGTTATATTTCAATCTTACAACATTACCACACGCTAAATTCTACTCATCAATGCTTCCAAAATTTATTTTCTTTTCAAAAAACCAATTTTGAAGATTAAGCAGAATCCTTCGTAACATCTAAATATCAATTCAAAAAATTTATTTTATCCGTAGAAAGGAATGATTTGCTTACTTTACATTTGATCAATCTCGGTTACATTTTGGTCCATCTCAAAAATATCTCAGTCCATCGTATTTTGGACTCAACGAATAGGGATCTTAAAGGCATTCTTTGACGTTAAGGTTATTAGAGACCACGATGACTGCAAAACAACAGTTTACCGTAAAACCAACGGATGCAGGTATGACTTTGCATTTTCAATCGTTCAATCCGAGCGTTCTGGATTTGTTCGACCGAACAATTGCTTTCTACAGAATTGAATAATATTAAGGACATATACGAAAACTCATAATCAAAAACCAACTTCATCAAATGAAACTTCAATATTTCGTCTTTTATTTCGTTGACTTTTGATGCTAAGCATTGCCTTCAGTGTTACTAAACACAATTACTATCAAAAGTAGTGCTACATTTGGATATCTTTCAATACTATTTCATCCAACTATGTTTCCGGCCGTACAAAGAATATTGAAAAGATATGGAATTAAAGTTACTTCCCAATTCAGCTCAACCATTCATGATTTTGTGCAACATGGGCAGACAAGTATCCTAACTTTAGAGCATTCAATGTAGTATGTACGTTGGAACCGCATGCATAACCCGTGCTTCCGTTTGCTAGAAACCCGGGTAAAAGAACATGAAAGAGCAATTCAAAGAAGGGATTGTTGCAATTTTGCAACAGCAGCGCATATATTGGAAACTGGCCATCAGATAGACTTTTGGAAACCATTTATTCTCATAATCGAAGAGTGTGACTTTGATGAGAAATGCAGAGAATTCGTTTTAATATCGCAATCTGCATCCTACAATGGTAATTTATGTAAACAGAGTATATCCCAAAACCACTTGGATAAGATTGATGCACAGCCTCATAGGATTAACAAAAATACTTAATCCAGACCATGGCATGAGAAGATAAAAGAAAATGTCCTTTTAAGTTTTTTTTTTTTTTAATTAATGTTAAAAGATTCTAAATTAATTGAAAGAGAAAAATTATAAAAAGAAATAGTTTTTCCCCTGGTTTTGCCAATTATAGATCCTAGAATGTGAACTGAAGGAAGACTGTAAATAGAAGCTCACAAGTGTTGACGGTTTGATCACACTGAAGATCTCATTAGTTAGCAGTTCCGGGACTCTTATTGGTGAAACCCTCAAGACCTGAAGGAAGCAAGACATTGACGAATATTTGCAGATTACGTCGTCCAGCTGATTCCGCATTTGTCATTTTTTGCATTTGTATATCATTGTATTTGTATTTATAGTAACTTCCAGATGTAAAATTGCTCCAGAAAGACCGAAGATGAGGTCGAAACATGTAGTCATTTGTTTTTTAATAATTGTATGCTTTTGTTTTCATTACATAGAATATGTTCACACGTTAAAGCATTTACTGGAATGTAATACTTACTCTAATCTCATATCTTTGTAACATCAAGCTTTCTGAGCATTAATTTTCAGTTTTTATTAGATAATTGATTTTTATTTAATTCAATCAAAACTGATTAAATTCAGTTATTTTGGAATTTTTAAATAAAATATATAGTTATAATAACTTGATTTTATAATTGATTTTAGTAAATAAAAACTTGCTGAAAGTTTTTAATTAAAAATAAAATTATTAAAATCCTAACTAATATAAAAAAGAGAAAATCTGTAAGTTTGCTTGTCATTCAATCCTGCCTCAACAACCCATCGGATGCAAATGAAATTTCCTATGCAGGTAGTCTATGACACAGATAAGGATATTGGCTTCTTTTCATCCCAGTCCATCAAGTAGTTCCCTTAGGATGAATGAAAAACTTCCCAAAACTGCCTAAAATTAAAAATTTCTCAAATTTCCTGATAGATGGCGCCATCGCAGTTTTAAATCGAGTGCGTTTTAGGACATTCTTTGCTGCTGCGGAAAATGATTAACTCACGAGTTAACTCGCCTAATTCTATTAGGCGATGTTTGCGGTGACAAATGTATGATATGATTAATTAATATGTTGGATATTGAAATTATGTATTTGAAATTTTGAACTTTTTTAAATTATAATTTAATGATTTTTTTTTTACTAACTGCTGAAGGTTTCAAGTGATAGGGGTGTGGAGAAGGCCACACAGGGCACTGCAGTTTCAAATGGAGTGCGTTTAAGGAGATTCTTTCTAGGCCCTGAACGGTCAACTTACAAGTTACCTGTTAATTTTATTAGGTGACGTAGAAATACATGGTACGGTTAATTAATATGTTGATTTGAACAAAGAAATTTTTTTATTTTAAATCTTATTTGGAATCCTTATGAAATGTTTAGGAAGGAGAATAGTTTCTTGTCCTCTGGTACCACCTGAAGTCCCTCACAAAGTACGGCGAAATATTGTAGGAAATAAAGAAGTGTTATTATATCAGTAGGTTTTCTAGGAGGAAATTATTTACAAGATGTATTAAAGATTTTTATATTTGATATGTGTGTTTGTTTTCTTTCTATCTACTTACTATGTTCTACTAACTATTGTAACGCTTTACCGTGCTTTTGTTGGTGTACATGTGACGAAGGGGTTAAGGAGGTTAAGCGCAATGAAATTGTTTATTCCGAAGAAGCAGCTGGGACCGGACACATCAGAGGAATAATTTTAATTAAGAGAAGGATTATACAAGAATGGGGTCGGCGCTTCCCTGTGAAGCAACAAAGAAGGGGTTTGTTTGTAAACAGAGAGGCCCCCACTCAGACTCGCCCGTTGTCTACGTGGCCTTGCCCGAGGCTCCCAGCCCTTAGGCTAAGAACGCATATGCGTATATTTATCCACGAACTCGTAAACGAAGTCTCCCCTCCGCAGGGAAGGGTTTATTAAACAACCCTCAATTCGCCCAGGGTGTTTCACCAACGCCCATATACAGTTGAAATCTATATTTTTCCCTCTTCAAGAAGGGTTCTTCACAAAAGGAACAATTATGACATTGCTTAAGGGAGAGAAGAGGGGAAAAGAAGAGGGAGAAGATTTTACGACTTCGTGGATAGTGCGTTCTTAGCCTTAGGCTGAGAACGCACTTGCATATCCACGAAGTCCCTTGCCCTCTCCCCTCTTGCCTTCTTCCCCTTTTATTGCTGCCCTCAAGGAATGTAATAATTGTTCCTATTGTCATGACCCCTTCTTGAAGAGGAAAAAATATAGATTTCAACTGTATATGTGCGTGGATGAAAGACCCTGGGCGAATTGAGGGTTGTTTAACAAACCCTTCCTTGCGGAGGGGAGACTCCGTTTATGAGTACGTGGATAAATATAACCATATGCGTTCTTAGCCTTAGCGCGGGTTCTTCCCTTACTTTAACCAGTGCAAGAGTCAATAAAAGAAAGTCAACTCAAGGAGTAAAAATAAATAAAAAAATTTTATAATAAAAGGGAAACTATTTATATTCTTAGAAGGAGTAGCATAAGAAGGAATGATTAAATATGAAGATACATGAATATATGGCTATATATATTACCCCCGGGGTTTCCAAAAGCAGTTGATGATAATACACTGGATAGAAAATAAACACTTAAAATATCCTAAGCTAGACGTAAGTCACTTAGCACAATTGAGTTCTAACGTGTTGAAACAGTTCACAACAGTTCTTGCCGTTCTCGGAAGTGGAGATGAGTGTTCTAGTTCAATCTTTACTCTTGATTTTGTCCGAAGAGTTATTTGGAGGGATGCAGGCAGTCCAGGCGGAGGCGACGGTTCCACTATGAAGCTATCATTCACTCCTTTAGGTCCGGGATCCGAAGAACGTTCATCTGAGGCAACGGTTTTGTCCGGGGTACGAAGTTTAGCTGACCTGTAAGCGTCTGCCAGCTGTGGGACCCTTTCACTTGAACCTACCTGGAGCTCGAAGGACGTTCTTAGACGCAACGAATCTCCGGGCTTTGGAACTGTACCTGAGTCTGGTTGAGCCTTTTAGCTGTGAGTTTCTGTCGTGAGCCATTTCGAAGGGCAGCAGGTTGGCTGGTTGCCTGCCCTTCGCGTTCGCTCCCTCCTTCTGTGTGTCTTTCACTATCCCCGAAGTCCTGTTTATTCGGAGTGACGTCACACATTGGCGACGAGTTGTCTAAAGGGCATCTGTTAGCCGGCTGCAAGGTGGAGAAAAGACAAAGAAGGACACAAAAGAGCAATACAACAAAGATAAAGGAAAAGCAAGATGGACTCCAGGTGGAGAAGGCATCTGGAAGACAGTTGATTTGAAGAGACAAAGAGTCGTTAAGATGATGTTTGGGGAAAATAAAGAAATGAGAAAATATTGCTAAAGATTCAAAATATATATAATATGATGAAAATAGAGGATAGGAAAGGGGGAAATTGTGTAATAACCATCGGGCCTTTACACTATGTTCTATCTATTTACTATGTTCTACTTACTATGTTCTATCTACTTACTACGTTCTATCAATTTACTATGTTTTATCTACTTATTATGTTGTATCTATTTACTATGTTCTATCTACTTACTATGTTCTACTTACTATGTTGTATCTATTTATTATGTTCTATCTATTTATTATGTTCTATCTGTTTACTGTGTTCTATCTACTTATTATGTTCTACTTACTATGTTCTATCTATTTACTATGTTCTACTTACTATGTTCTACATATTTACTATGTTCTACTTAATCTGTTCTATCTAACAACTATGTTCTATCTATTTACTATGTTCTACTTACTATGTTCTATCTATTTACTATGTTCTACTTACAATGTTCTGTCTATTTGTCTATATTTTACTTACTATGTTCTACTATACGTTCCCTTACAGTTCGTCTGCTTTCCTTTGAATAGAATATCCCACAATTATCATATTCCACCATATATACCACTAGGCCATATCGTTTTTTTTCATAAGGGACTCGAACGAATGAAAGAGATTCTAAAGAAAAACGATTATAAAGAAAGATTCTTAAATGAATTAATACGAAAATGTAAATACTTTTAATTTTAAAGAAATAAATTTAAAAAATGCTGATAGATTAGTTATTCCTTACATGAATAAGAATAGCATTAGGTTAAAAGAAATTTTGCAATAACCCAACATTCATGTTTTCTTTGAATATAAAAGTAAAAAGATAAATAGCATTGGCATAAGAAATGAAATGACAGTGATATATATATAGTGGAACGAGATAATTGCGGTAATATCTTATTTGAATTTGACTCATTGTATTGAGTTCCATACTTTTTAATGATATAGAATATCAAATAACAATATTTTTCAGTTCAAATATTTGAATTGTGAATCGCTAATTATCTATAAAAACAACATAAATCAGATTTTGAATAAATCTTGGCATTAGCAATGGAAATAGATTTCATTAAATTATACAATCTTTAATAAACTAAAACCACTTAAAAAAGATTTTAAAAAATTACAAAAAAATCAGTCATACATTTAAAAATTGCATTAGTAATAATTTAGGTTAAACATTGATCAAAAACTTAAATTCAGGATGGTTTCAACATGTGGATCGCATCGTTATCATCAGCTGCTGCTGTCTAATAATTTTTAACGGCCCAAAGGTTACAGCTTGCCTGTAAAACCGGTAGGGAACTGGCTCTTGCTTTTATCTTGTCTGTCTGTCGCACTCTGTAGAGACCAAACAGTTAAAGATATTCGAATGCAACCTTCACCATTGTGTTCAGCATCAAAAAGTAGGTGACCACTTGTAAAAGATCAGACCTCTAGGACCACTCCCTGACCTCCCAAGGCATTTTCTGTCTTTTAAAGGCGATTTTTAAAGAAAGACTACGCCTTGGGAAGAGTCAGGGAGTGGTCAGAGACGCCTCATTTTTTACACGTGGTTTCCTACTTTTTGATGCTGAACACAATGGTGTCAGTTTCATTCGAATATCTCTAACATTTCGGCCTCTACAGAGTGCGACATCTAGACAATAGCGGTCCTCTAGCGGTTTTACAGGCAAGCTGTAACAAGTGTTTTGCTAATAATGGGTTGCTAAAAACCAAGAAACCTGATATTGTTTTAATTTCCTTATTATTATGAATGTGAATGTTGCTAATGCAAAAGGCGCAATCGTTGCGTGTAGTGTCATAGTTGTGATGGTTTCAGAGCTGCATTAGAAATGTGCTTGTGGCGATGTGCGGAGAAACGAAATGCTGATGCAAAGAGAGAATCTTCTCACGCTTGCGTAAAGAACGGTCTCGCTCAAAATTATGTTTTTAAAATTGTGCATATTATGGGGCCGCTTCACTTTGACACTGTCTAAAAGCATTAATTGCCTTGCTAAAATGTATGACTAATTTCTTCAAAATTTCTTTTTTTTAATAACTGTTCCCAATTTTTACACGTTAAACTTGTTCTATTACTTTACTGAAACCACTCAAGATTCTTCGGGGAGAGTTCAATTTGAGCTAATTTCTACCCACTGAATGCAGATCTGCTATTTTTATTTTAATTAATAAATTATCAGTAACACATGGTAAAAGAAAAATTCTGACTAATTTTGTAGATGCCTATGTTAATTATATCGTATTGTACAACAAATGTATATTAAGTTAGCCAATATATTGTTTTTTTTTTAATAATCTATATGAAACTTATGTACTAAAGTGATAATTAGATACTATAATTTGAAAGAAATTCTGAAAAAATATAATACAAAAAAGTGTAATAATAAATTTTATTCAATTATTATTAATTTAATAATTAATGAGATTATTGTTGTGATATATCAAGAATGACCAACAATATATAAATATATTGGACAATTACATACACATAATACACAATAAATGTTAAATATACTCAATAAAAGTTGAATATATAGCTTATAATAAATGCTCAATACACATAATAAATGTTATATTAATTTCAAATTTAATTGTAAGATAATAGCAATGGAAAACTTAATTATTTTATATTCAAAGAATTTAAATTGTCAGGTGAGAAAGGAAAAGAAGAGACTGGTAAAAGTGAAATCTAACTTACTTACAGCTTTATTTTGAATAAACACAAACAACTTACAGGGTATTTGCAAACAATATGATTGGTTAATCAATAGTGAAAATTTCACTATTTAAATTTAAATTTTTAAAATTTATTTAAATTTTTGAAAATTTCTCAAAAAATCAAAAACAACGGAATATTGTGGTTTTTGTTATTGTGACGTATCGAAAAAAAATTCACCAATTACCTTCCAGTGTTGGCTTGAAATTGGAGTGTATACCAACCCTACTAGAGTATCTGATATGTTACAGCGCAATGCTCATGAGGCAGGTACTGTTTCACTGGAATACCTACTGGTGAGAGCGGATGTTCTATTTAAAATATCCCACCAATGCAGCAGATATATTTTTTAAAGATGTATGTATATAAACAAAGTAAGAACAAAAGGCAAAATCGATATTAATTGAACTAAACTGAAAAGAAAACAAATTTACATCCGCTTCGCTCGTTTCATAGGGGATGAGTTAATGATGTCGGGGTCTTCATTTTCGTCAAATGGCGAAGTTACTCGATCGTCGTCGTCTTCGTCATCGACGAGGATCTAATTCCTGTTGTCACATTCTTGGCCAGCACAGAATTTGCTTAGGTTGGAACAATTGAGGCCCGCCTCTCTACAGCCACACGCCCCCATACAGCCAGTTGTGCATCTGCATGAGATGGTCTTAAGCAGGTTTGGAGGAGCAGCGTCGCTACTCATTCCGATGGGTTCCAGTGCTCGAGCTCCTCTGCACCAGCCCCACTCGATCGGGTCTTTGACAATCCCCATCCACTCCATGACCGGCTGGTATGAACTCAGGAAGTGGAAATGGGCTGCGTCAGTGGTCGGAGGTAGTTTAGCCAGATTGAGCTTGGTAGTACTGGTCATGAATTTGCTGTGGCGAAGTGACTCAATGACTGTTCGTTACTGCCACCATATAGGGATACCAAAATTTTCTCCCCTGCTGCTGAAATTTCGAGGGGAGTGGCAGCAAGGTCCCCGAACCTCTCTACCTGCTCTAGCAATGATGGGTCTTTCCTAAAAAGTTGGCAGAATTTATTCTTTCCAAACCCAAAAATGGTTGAAGTGGTGTCGCAGCCCGATATTGCGTGCAGGAGCAAGACAGCCTGTGGAGTTGAACTTGTAGGAGGAGGCGGAGTAGATTGCGTCTGGCTGTTTCCCTCTCGCTGGTTTTTTGAGGTAGACATTGCAGACCGCAGGTGTTGTGCCAGTCAGCAGGACGAGTAAGTCAATGTCTTCACCGACAATGACGACGGCGTCGTATGTAGGGGAGAGACATTTAGCTGTGGCAACTATCAACCTGTCAGCATCTTCAGTTACATGTCAGAAACTCAAGTAGGGTTGGTATACATTCCAATTTCAAGCCGACACTGGAAGGTAATTGGTGAATTTTTTTTAGAAACTCTGTGCGTCACAAAAAAAAAAACCGCAATATTCCGTTGTTTTTAATTTTTTTTTACCCCACACTCCGGATCAAAAAATTTACATGCGTTTTGTAGGTAATTAAATTCCCTACACATTTTATTCTGATACTGTTTCTCTAGAGTAGGCCATAACTGAATTACAGCGTTCTAAAGTTAGATGTTTGACAAGTTTCCAGAAAGTGAGTTTATGTTTATTTCTTCAAAACAAACATATCTCCATAACTATCAGTCCTAAAAACAAAATTTAAAAACTAAATTGTAGGAAATTATATTCTCTACAACATTGCATGGAACTCTTTTGTAGCTACAATGCACCAAACCGAAGTTATAAGGCACAATCTAAAGAAAGTACCAATTTTTTTGTTTTTTTAAGATGGCAGAGGGCGCGGCGGGGAGGAATTGTGCATTTTCCATTTTAAACACTTACAAACTATCCTAGACATCATACCAAAAAATTAGAACTACCGGACTTTTTGTAAGGTACCCCCTCTTTGGTCTCTTATTTGTTGGACTAGTGCGTCACAATAGCAAAAACCGCAATATTCCGTTGTTCTTGATTTTGTTTTTACCCCCCACTCCGTAGGGTTGATTCATAAAACTATACACGCGTTAGGTAGGTAATTAAATTCCCTACAAATTTTATTTCGATACTTGTTTCCCTAGAATAGGCCATATCTGAATTACAGAGTCATAAAGTTAGAAGTTTTACAAATTTCTAGAAATTGCGTTTTTTTTTATTTTTTCAAAAAGTGCATATCTCTATAACTGTAAGTCCTAGAAACAAAATTTAAAAACCATATTGTAGGAAATTGTATTCTATACAATATTGCGTAGAACTTTTTTGTAGCTAAAATGCACCAAACAGACGTTATAAGCGAAAATCTATAGAAAGTATCAATTATTTTTGGGTTTTTTAAGATGGCGGCGGGCGCGGCGGGGAGGAATTGTGCATTTTGCATTTTAAACACTTACTAACCATCCTAGACAACATATCAAAAAATTAGAACTACCGGACCTTTTGTAAGGTAAAACACCTCTATTCGTTGGACTACCTATAAGATTTATCATTTTAGACTTGTTCTCAGCATTATGAAGAAATTTCTCCTTCTTGCCTATGAAAGTTGTTTCAGGGATGAAAAGTATTGTTAGTGTAAATTTTGTATTAAAAACCACGCCTACGATGCTTGCTGCCTTTTATTGAGGGCTTAATGTATCCATCAAATACAACTGACACTCTTCGTACTTCTTACATCTAAAATCAGCATAAGACGAAGCGATTGCATCAAAAGTGATACCTTATTGCCACGGGACTCTATGGAGAAGCGATCCCCCATCTAATACATAATAAGTGTTGTCTCCTTGTGGGTCTATGATAGTTTGTTCATGGGAATGTGACTTCATCAAGTATTCTGCAATTACTGTACCAAGTGGACATTTCTGAGATTTTCGTAGCAAGTTTGTTGTCTGAGATTGTCGTAGCGATGGTGGGTAGGGACTATAGGGATTATTGTCTTAATCCAATACATCTTCAATGCTTCCACCTCCACCTTACTTACTTACATTTAGACGCTGGAACAGAAGTGCTGGATCAAAAGATATTTCATCATCACAGCTCATTTTAACTTTTGCTGACGATTTTAATGTCTATATACGATCTTTCCTCCTGCAGGAAACAATGAACACGTCTTTTGCAATTAGATTTGTGACAATTGCTTCCCCAATAGTAAACGACTTTTGAGCATTTACAACATCAGAATCAGAAGTGAGTCCTGTCACTATGTTTCTTAAAGTTGGATCAGAAGTAAAAGGCGAGAATTGCTGAAGGAATTCGAGAATTTTAGTACCATCCTCTCCATCTTGCATTTGTCTAGAACGATGCATTTCTTTGTGCTGCTCACTTGTCGTATATGCAGTTCTGGTTAATGTCTGCATAGCTAAATTGTACTCACAGGTGGCAGGCATAGATAGAACCCACTCACCTCGCGTATTTTCTGAGAGTCCACTGCCTCTCGTCAGACCTCCATACTTTTAATAGAACGCATCAAAACTTGTTCTATTACCAGGTCACATCCTAAGCCTGACCAAGGTGTGTCCAACCTGTGTACAGCATGAAATCCCTTTTGAAATTTCGCGTATAGGATTGGATTCTTTTTAGGCAAATGTTTCATGGTTTGCAAGTAAAGGAAATCTGATTTCAAGTAATTAAAGTGACCTGCTGCTGCAAACAAAGGTAAAAATTCACGAATGGCCTCTAGGTGTAAAGACCAAGAGCCTAATCTATCTGCTTGAACAAGTTTACGTGCGAGGGCTACCATGGATAGATGCTCTGCCCACAATTCACTAGTCAACGATGCACATCTCAAATTATCAATCTTTTAATTAAAAACAGCCGACCATAAAAAGCACATACACATTTAAATTAATTAAAAATCACGCACAACGTTTCGGACCTTCGGCCGTGATTAAGGTCCCTTATCAAGCACAGCACCCTCCCTATCAAAATCCTCCCTAGTGGGATTCGTTAACAAAATTAATCACGGCCGAAGGTCCGAAACGTTGCATGATTTTTAATTAACTTAAATGTGTATGTGCTTTTTATGGTCGGCTGTTTTTAATTATATTGAATAGCATGTTAAATAATTTTATATTATCAATCTTTTGTTGTATTAAAGTATTCAAAATAAGCAGTGAATTCGATTTCTTTAAACAGGAGGAGAACATCTGCGGGTAAAGGATCATTCTTCTCTTCGGTAAGTATTTCACTCAGCAGTATTGAACTCAAGGCACAATCAACCAACATGTGCCCACGGAATGCTCTGGACACAGCTTTTCCAGTCATTATTTGGTTCACTGTGTTTGGTCCATAAATTATTTAATTCATTTTAATAATTACTTAAAATTGGTTCTGTTATTTTATTCTGTTATTTAACAGCAAATTTGTGATCAGCACTAAAAAATAGCCTACAAACATGTGTCCTAAGCCTCAATCATTAACTTAGAAGTTTCTCATATTTTGCAGGAGGACATATTGGAAAAGCGTAAAAAACATAATTTTCCATGGAAGAATTTTCGGATTTTTGATATGTTATAGTGTGGGTGATTTCGAAATAAGAACCGTTAAAATTGCTTCTGTTGCAATTTGTTCGAGGTCAAATGCTATTTTCAGTAGACTAAAAGAAGTTATAGCTTATGAAATTAAACTGACAAGTGTTTATACAAAGATAATTATCGTTCTAATTTTCAAAGTTCCTTCCGGATATATTTGTCAATACTTAGTTTCGGTTGAATCTAAGATATATTTTAATTTCCGATATATTTTAATATTTTCTATAATTTCGATGAGTTTTTCCTTTGTAATTAAATTTTTGCTAAGCATTTCATAATTTTCTCTTCAATGTATTTTTTTATGAATTCCTGCTTTAGAAATGCCTTCTGTATTATGAGGAAGCATATTTCCATTCTAACACAATCGTCTCTATCCATAACAACTACTTTTCCACCTTGTCAGCTGTAGTGATAACAATCTCTTTCTTCTTTCGCAATTGACTATTCCATTCAAGGGGAATGAGATTCTTTTTTGTTAACATTATTGGAATAAATCTAATTTGTAATTCAATGCCTGCAATAATCTCAGCTTCGTTTACTTAAGAACTCGTTAAATTAAATTCTAGCCCTTTTTCTAGAAATTGAACTTGCGATGGTTGAAGCATCTATGAACTAATGTTAACAACCCTTTGATTATAAAAATCATAAAACGGCCATTTTTTAAGATTGAGCGCTATTAATTTATGGTAAAGAACTTCTTTGTATTAAATGTATTCATATATACAGGGTGCTTATAATTAAAGTTGCGATTTCAAAACATCCTAACTTTAAAACTACCGGTCAGATTGACTTGATATTTTACCAGAATAATCGTGAGGTTATGAAATTTTGTTTGGCGAAGGAAAAAAATAGTTCCAAAATGTGCCGATAGATGGCGCTGTCAGGGTTCACATACTGTTGTGGAAGCATGCAAATGACTAAGACGTGTTAGTAATTGGCTAAAACGTCTTTACTAAGACATTACTAACACGTCTTAGTAATTTGCATACCTCCACAATAGCAATGTGAGCATTGACAGCGCAGTCTATCGGCACATTTTGGAAATATTTTTTTCCTTTTCCAAACAAAATTCCATTACCTCACCAAGTTCTGGTAAAATATCAACTCAATCTGACCGGTAGTTTTAAAGTCAGGGCGTTTTGAAATCGCAACTTTAATTATAAGCACCCTGTATATTAAAAAGGAAATCCTACAGTGCTATAAAAGCAGTTGGATTCCTTTATTGCTTTGTTAGAACAACTTCTGATCTTCTTGCACAAAGTCAAAATGCACTTGGAAAATGAATTTTCTATTCTTTTAATTTCCACAGTTCAAAAGAACTACAGACCAAAGGACTGACAATCTAGGATAATTTTGTTAAAGAATAAGACACAAATAAGATCGATAATCATTCGCTTTTTGTAAAACAGTCTTTTACAAATATCTTTTTATTTCAATGATTGGAATTCAATTCCATGACTGAGACACTTCAAAGTCAATTAGTTTATTTTCCCTGGTAGGGGGATCTTTTTAATTACTTGATAAGGAAACCCGTAAGAAGGGGTTTCGAAACGTACGTCGCTTTTATTAGACCTTGTTTTAACTTATTGATTAGTGCTGTTTTAGTTGACTGTTTAATATTAGTTTATTTTCCATTTATTCAATTGTTTCTTCATACTTTTTTTATTGTTTATGTTTAAAGGTTCGTCCTCAAATTCAAAGGTTGTTAAAGTGATGTTCATCTAATCAGTCACAATGCGTTTCTGACCCTTCCGCTCCAAAGGAAAAAAACAAACATTTGAATCACTGGTTGGATCTCCTTTAAACTAGTATTCTAATATTAAAGACTCACGCTTTCTTCCGCTTGGATTCTTTTCGAAGTGTATCCTTGTCGAGATGGAAAGCGCCCAAAAGTTCTGTACAAAAGCATTAGCAATTGAACGATGGATTTCTAACGACGTTAACAATGCGATTAATTCTGTAACTAATCTATTAATTGGATCTCATTTTCATAGGAAAAAGTTAATCGGCTTTTGTCAATTTAGATAAATAATATAATGTATGGAAATGAAGTCAATAAGTAATTAAAGAACTTCATTCCTTCAGTTTAACTCTGAACATTCACTAACAAGACGACTTAAGACGTTCAGATTAATAAAATTTCTCAATTTTTTATTCAATGTTATTTGCATTATGAGAAACATAGATGGATATAGTTAATAAGTAGGTAATATTAACATTTATATAAGATTTGAGACCAGATTTAAGACGGAAAACCGACATTTGTATCAAGATTGAAATAAGGTTGGTTAAGAAGAGTAGATATACTGAACAACACTGACCAGTGTAATGAGCAGTGGAATACACAGGTAAAAGCCTGGGCGCCCGCGCAAATGCTTCCGGAGGGGGGGGGGGGAAATACGACCTCTTAAAAAGCCCTCTGAGATATATCATAACATCTTCATATATCCAGATTTTTAGGAGAATCTACATTTGACCAAATAAAAGCAAAGAAAATGCTTCTTCTTCATATAATCTCCGACCCCTCTAAACAAAAAAAAACCCTCTCTATCCAGTCGTGCTACATTGGATTTCCGTTTAATCCTCAAATTTGCTTCTGGTTTTTGCTTTTTTGGTTCGATTTATAGATGGAGAGGATATTGTCAAGATAATGATTGTTAATATTGTCCAAGTGAGAATCTGAATCGCATCAGTGAATACAAACGGAAGAAAATCCCTCTATATGAACAAAACATTTATCTTCAAATCCACCTCTGACTTCCGTCAGTATTAACTCAAAATTGGGTTAGAAAATTTATTGTGTAAATCTGTGATTTCAACTCGAAACTCTATAGAAAAAATAAAAATTTCTTCCCTGTGAAGATGAAATGGATTTATTTGCATTCAATCATTCGGAGAACAATCCTTAAGATCACAGTCACTCACCAGTTTCTTTGCAAATCCTTTTTGTTTTCTTTTGGCCAATCTTTGACCAGTTATACTTACCTCCGCTTTATTTCCTTTATAATGCTTTCTTCCCTTTTTTTGCTCTTTTTGTCGGCATTTTTTTTAGCTGAAAATAACGTTGTAGTTTTCCTCTAGTCGAAACGTTTGCTGATGGTAAAATTTGTTTAGTTATTTGTTAAATCTCTGCGATATTTTTTATTTGTTTTTACTTTTTCTGAAAAATAAATAACACATATGTTTAAAGCTAAACAATCGATCATTAAATACTTGTTATTATGTAGCCATTATTCTTAAGGTGGGATTATCTATAGGCTACTTATAAAGTTAAATATAAGTTTCCTTGTTTGTTTTTTGTTTGATAGTTTGTGAATTACGAATTTTGTTTTTTGCTTTTGCTGATATCTGCAGGATAGATTTTAATCATTGCTTTACAAAGGGTTCTTATTATGTATTTTAAAAATACTGGCATTTATTTGGTACCAGTAATAAAAAAAATGTCTTTTGAAAATATTGTTATCAAATGTTATTTATTAAATTTTAATTTTACAAATTCAATATAAAAAAAATTTGAAAATCCGTAAATAATTTCAAGAATAACTTTAGGAAAACATGACGTAGTAAATATAAATCTAAATAAAGTAAAACTAAAAATTAAAATTGAATGAGCAGACACGTTTCGAAATGCTAATTCTACATTTCTTTATCAATGAACAATTGTAATATCCTCCTTTTTAAACAAAATTCCACCAATTAAAAATCGAGGGCTGCAAGGACTGTTGACCCCATAAGAAAGATCGGCTTCAATCAGGAACACTAAGCAATCGATGGATTGCTGAAGACGCCCTCCAGTGTCCATCATACGAACTCCACTGTAAACAAACATATATGGTATTGGAAGCAACAACGTCTATTTGTGGAAGTTATTGAGAGGGATAGCTGATGAATAATAGTACAGTTGAACTCCGGTACCATTGAAGTGGCACCAAGTCCATTTTTCGACAAGCTTGAAGGAATCGAATGATGTCGTCACCACTTCTAGTTTCCGATTTCTCTGATGAAACGGTTAACGGAGGTCCCACAATTGTTACAGCTCATTGTTTCCAATGTCGGACCATAATTGTTGTTTACAGTGGAGTTCGTATGATGGACTCGGGAGGGCGTCTTCAGCCTTTCATCGATTGGTTAGTGTTCCTGATTGAAGTCAATCTTTCCTACGCGGTCAACAGTCGTTGCAGCCCTCGATTTTTAATAGATGAAATTTTGTTTAAAAAGAAGGATATTACAATTGTTCTTTAGCATTGATAAAGAAATGTACAATTAGCATTTCGAAACATGTCTACTCATTAAGTAATAAAGTTTTAATAAAGTTTTACTGTGTGTATTCGGTTATTTTATTTAAATACATTGATGCACGTTAAAATGTTACTTACAAATATAAATCTATAAAAATATTTCCCTGAAATAAATATAACACAATTAAATATTTAATAAACTAAATATAGAAAACACTTGAAACATTATTCACTTGTTGGAGTCCTAAATATGTCAAACAAGCTATAATTATATTGGTAATATATGAGAAATTATGACGGAAAAGTTAACAAAAAATGAACACAAAAATTACAGGAGAATATAATTAAAAAATTTTAAATCTTACAAAAAGTGCATATTTCAAACTAAAAGAACTCTTTCAGTTTGAAATATACACTTTTTGTAAGATTTAAAATTTGGAGATCTACCTCCTTTAAGAGAACAAACAGAAAGAGGCCGTGATAGGTTTGCGTTCTGTTATGTATTTACATTTTTATCTATTTCATACAACTACCGCTCCTACCGCCCCCTGGATCGTTCCAGCGCCCCCCCCCCCCAGGGGATGGTATCGCCCACTCTGGGAAATAGTGGTCTAGACGGAGGCCTTTTAAGGTCAAATGTATAGGAACCTGGATTTCTTGTGTGTTTCATCTATCTGTGTGAGTAGAATGCCTCTTACGGCATCCACGGGCAAAGATTCGTAGGCTAACTGCCTCCTGTCGTTACCGAAGGCTTGAAATGACAAGAGTTGGACGAACTACTACTTGTAATAGGCTTCAAAGGATTAAGATAAAAACAGTTTGTTTTAGAATTTGATTTATTAGAAATAAATCTTTCTTATTTAAAGAGGTTCAGGATGAACGATTTATTCTCCTTTAACTAGAGAAATAGCTAATCTAGAGAAATAGTTAATCTAGAGAAATAGGTAATCTAGATCCTTCGAAGTTTACGTTTGAGTATCAAATAAATAGATTCAAGGATTTCAATGACTGTAAGTGCACTGAATCCCAGGAATAACGCTAGACTTCCAAAAATATTGGAAAACACAATGCTCAGAGTCATTTGATAATATTCTTCTAAAACCTTTATAACATTACTTGTTGTTTGTAGAAAAATATTTATAACTGGTTTATTACTTTTGCTAAAATTGTCATCTTGGTATACGGTGTAAATGTATGTAGTACATTTATGTGGACAATCACACCAATTTTCCTTGGAATATTTCCTTATTACGAAGTAAGCTAATTGCATTGATTTTTTGAATGCTTCTGGAGTTGCACAAAATGGCAATGACTGGATCTTCATAAACGGCAAACTAAGAAAAGAAATCAAATATCAGTATGATATGTCAGAAAATATAGGCAGTTAAGTTAAAGCACGTATATAAAAATAAATATTAAAATAAATTTTTCAATTAAAATAAAAAAAAATATATATGACATAGGGAACATCGTATTGTTTATTTTATTCTGAATTCTTGATAAATTCAGCAGATTGAGAAAGCAAATTATAAAACAGCTTCAAAATGTCATATAGTTTTGTATAATTTAAATGTTTGCATACTTTAGTTCTGAAGGAGGAATGGGACATGATACTATGTAGATCCTTTCTTTTTCAGGGATTTTTCCCCACTTCGGGATTAGATATTTTCTCGATATTTCAGTCCCGCGCCGCGGGCCTTCTTCGGGAGATTATATATATATATCATTTACATCAAGGTTAACAACTTCCAAGTTTCTCTTTTTGTTCATTTCGAGCAATGGTGAGCACGCTGTGTGAGGACAGTGCATGAGCACACTAGTGACCACATAGTGACTCACCATTGCTCGGCATGAACAACAAGAGAAACTTATCCCAGAAACAAACAACGGAAATTGTTAAATTTGCGCCCACCTTGACGTAATTGATATTTATGTATCTAATATATACATCTCCCGAAGAAGGCCCGAGGCACCGGGCCGAAATATCGAAAAAAATATCTCATCCCGAAGTGGAAAAATCCCTCATATATATATATGTATGCTAAATTTATCTGCACAATATACAAAGATAAGTAGACAATCGAATGAAATGGTGAATTATAGTGTTTATAATATTTTAAGTTCTTTAAAATTTCTTGATTCGTCTTAGATGTGTTAAAAAACTTAAACTAAAAAACAACTTTTTGAAATTACTATGAAGTAAACTTAGTATCAATAATAATAGTATTTTTAACGTGTGTATCTTCTAAACATATCAAAGGAAATTCACACATTCGAACAATGAAATAAAATTTATAAACATAACAAAATAAACTACATGTTCACTAGTACTTTCTGAGAGATCGGCGCTACTTTTACAAGTGATCGAAAAAAAAAAATACAAATATTACAAACAAAAGTTAGACAAAGAAATGAGTAAACAAACGAACGCTACAAGAAAGGATTCGCACCCTGAACTGTCACCGGAAAGAGACTGGGACGGACCGTTTCGATCTTTTTAGAACTCATTAGCTAGCCAAAGTCCACCGATGACAGACTCAGAAGAAGCCAGAGGTTAGTATCCCGGGTCTCGCTCCCGAGAACGGGACCTCAGCCCGAAGAAATCCCAACCAAAAATTAACAAAATTAAAAAAATGCAAATGTTCCCTGGCCTGCGACTTGCTAGCCACAAAGGAAATTTAATAAAGGCATTTAAATAAAGAACTAAGCCATACGTTCATAAATGAATAAGATTTGACTGTTTTTCAAAAGAGAGACAAGTAGGTCATGTGCTTCGGGCACTGTGGTTTTGAGGGTGTGTGGATGTTGGGCGGTGCGATTGGGGGAGGAGAGAATCTGGAATTCTCAATGATAAAATGAGAGATTGTTTGGGAAGTTTGAAAAACTGGTAAAGCTATCGATCGTTTAGCCATTCTGTGGGAGGGAGGTTGATGATGATGTGCGAAAGCTTAAGAAATAATCACTTCAATATATAAATTGACCAATATTTAGGTAAAGTTTATTAACGGTAGAGGGAAGCA